>APFE030467092.1:34953-72799 GCA_000404065.3 Pinus taeda | reverse complement strand
GCACTCCCTCCAATTGCCACCAAAAAAATCCAAAAACTCTAAACCAATTCCCCATATCAGTTTACTAGCCTAAAATCCTTGTTCCTAATTGGTCAACTCATCCTATTGACAAAATCCATCGAGTTTTGACCCGAGAGAGCCTTCTCATACCTCGTAGGGCTAGCTACGAGGTGAAATGGTTTGATGTAGCCTTGAGAGTTTGTCTATCTCAGCCTAGGTGAATTCCAAGCGCTAACACATATCAAAGGAATTTTGTGTGGTTGAGAATCAGTTGTCTGAAGATATATAATGTTATGAGAACCTTCAACTAATCATGTCTTTTTTGACCCTATAATTTATTACATGGAAAAGATTTACTGTTCAGATTTCCAGTTATAGTTTTATCTTGAAGATCAGTTACATCCCAGGCTGACTCAGTTTTTTCAGTATCATGTTTATTTTTGCCTCAAGCACAGTCAAGAGATTCAAGTGTCAGATCAAATCAATGATTGGCTTCATTGGAAGTTTCATGTTCCTTGAGCTACAAATGGAGGTTGCAGCTAATAGGGTAGGTAGGAATGTGCAAATAAGCTCAGGGTAGGTTGACTTAACATTTTTTAGAAGGTGCAGTTTGAGTCCCTCTTGTAGAAATCATTAAAGCTTGGGGAGCAAATTGGGCAAAATTTCAGAATTTTATTCTAAAGGATGGATAGTAGCACTCGAGCTACCGGTTCTTAGTGTACCACTGGGGCACACTATCCCTAGTGGAGCCACTATTATCACCCAAAAATGTTCAAAACATCATTGTGTCAACTCTGCTTTTGGTCATGATTTCAAGGAGGTATAAAAGTCATTTTAGTCTTGATAAAAGGGTAAGTGATAGGGTTTGAAGTCATCTTTCATTTCCAAATAAAGTCCTTTAGGTTCACTTCATGGTCAAATAGATCACATTTTCCATTTAGAAGTCATTCCATTAAGTTTAGGGTTAAATTTTTGCAACCATATAGGAATCCGCAGTTTTGTAGCGTAGCTAGATCAAAAAACGTGATTTGTGCTACGAAAACAAGCTAATTTCGTAGTGCACTATGAGGCAAAAACCCTGTTTCTCTGTTTTTAGTAGTCAACTTCCAAGGGGGTTCTTGAGAAACTGAAAACTCATTTTTGAAAAATGAAAGAGGCTTTTATTATAAACATTATTATCTACAAAAACTCCTCCATTTTTGTAACAACTATCAAGGATCAAGAGATAGGAGCTCAGGAGTGCAGCCTTCGTTTTCAGGAAAAACAGAGTTATTTTTATTGGTTGATGCAGTGGCTATTGCTTTCCACTCTCTCATTTTCTCGCCTTTCTCTCCACATTCGAATATCATTCCTTTAACACATTAGCCAAGATCCTCTCTGTTATTTACTTTTCAACCTTTGCATGTATCAGTCAGTTGTCACCTTTGAAAAGTTAACTTTGTGACAAATAGCTTGTTATCCAAAAAGTTCTTTACAATGGTCACATTTTTGAGAGGGCAGTTTGGGTTATAAAGGGAAATTGCCTTGAAGATGAAAGCATAAAAAGAATGCTATGTGTTTGGATAAGAGCCTATAGAGCTTTAACTGATCATGGATGACCTCAGTTTCACACAAGCTTTCATCCAAACAGGTACATGTATTTCTACGACGAGCTACAAGGGGATTTGTGTGTTTCTTGGACTATTTTGAGTTGTTGGTTTCATAAGGAATTTTCAGGCAAATGAAGATGTGTTTCAAAAATATTAAGGAGGTTTTTTTCTAAGAACATAACAAGGAACAAAAAACTCTTTCAAATTTCTCCCAGGTGCTATCAATTTTGAGATTCAAAGTTTCCTTTGAGACCTATTTTCAGAATTCAGAATTTTCCTGTTTTATACATAATTGTATAATGCAGATTCTAGACAACTGAAACTGGTTTTCAAATAAATGAGAGAGGTTTTTCTTATAAACATTCTTATCTCCAAAAACCTCCTCCATTTTGTAACAGCTATCAAGGATCAAAAGATATAAGCTCTATCTCAACACCTATTTTTCAGATGAAAACAGTGCAGAAAAAAACCAACTATGAAGAAATGGAAGAAAGGTTAAGAGCAGCTAATAATGAAATTGCTAGACTAAGGATGAGATCAAGAAGGCATGTTGCTAAGAAGATATATTTCAAAAGGATAAAGGCTCTTTGGGAAGTTGAAAAGGCTTCCAAACTAGAAATAGTCAGCAGTGAGGCTCGGTACTTTACTTGGATTGTTCTTGCAATCAAAGAAGCCATATTTGTAAGGAGGATGAATGCTCAATTGAGAGCTATGAATAGGAGATTGAAAAGACAAATTGAAGACCTAGAAATACAGTTAACAAAAGCTGAAGAAAGGATACAACAATAATGAAATAGAGTGATAAACAAAAGGGCAGTAAAGGATATATCTTAAAACAGTTTTGGTATTTAAAAGAAGGTCATCTCTGAAGAAGAACAATCTTATAAGGTTAAGTTGTTTTGTTTTTGGTGTTCATATCAGTCTTTTTGAAATATCAAAAATTCCCAAACTATAGATTTTGAAGGCCGTGTTAGAAAAAGAACATCCACATTAGTTTCATAGCGCGCTATGAAACTATTGAAGGTGACCATTTAGAACTTTATAGATGCTATTCGAAGGTAAGGTCTGATTAATTCCAAGTTTTGAGGTTTCTGGTAGACATGGATCATATATGAAGTTTCAAATGGCAGTGGGGCAAAAAGAAAAGTTCCGAGAAGTATTCTATAAGTGATATAAAAGTTGTGCTATGAAAACAGACTATCTTCGTAGCACAGTCATGTTTCATCCTTTCCTCCATATTTTCGAACTTCCCTTTTTGCACAGGTGGAAAATGAATTTTTAATGGATCACTAATATATGCCACATGTACACCAGCAAAACTGCTCGAAGATAACCATAAAGGATCAAGGGCTTTAAAGGGAGGAACTCTATCTCCTTATTTTCAGGAACAACTAGGTCATGACTCAACAAGGCTTGCAACAATAATGGAGACATCATAAAGCTCGAAGACATGGAATAGTAGTTGATTAAAGAATGTACTTAAGTCATAGATAGGGTTGTTGAAATCATGTTTTAGGAGTTTCACTCCTATTTGTATTAGGACTCTTAAAGACAACTAGCTATCAAGTTGTATTAAGTAGTTTGTTTTATGAATAGATAGGTGTCAATGATAGGAATTTGAATTCCCCTAGAGATGGATCATAGTATCCAAGGTTGTAAAAACTCTATATTAAGCTTGAGAATCGAATTCCTTAGGGTTGGCATTTGTATTAGCAAAATAAGTTGTGTTATGGGAGCAGACTGTGTGTTTTTCAACTTAATACAGAGATCAATTTTACTACTCAAGATTCACAAGGGGTTTATGTGTTAGATGTTTCTATGGCCTTTTAAAATTACTTATTTGTAGTGGTATGAGCATATGTTACTTAGAATTCATTGGAAAATGCTCTGAATTCCTTCACATGCTTGTAAACTATGTTGATTCACTGTGTTACTGTTTTACTTATAAACCTAAACTCCAAGTGCCTTGACTTCCATGTTTGGCTAATCATGTTGTTTTGTTGAAGACTATCTTGACTCCATAGCCCAATAGATGTTTGCTAATCTTTGATTCAACCAGTCAATCAATTATACATTTATCCATTTGTATTCCTAGAGTTAGCCATCTAATCATTAATCAAAAATCATAAACCTATTGAGAGAGCCCTCTCAGGTTGAGGAGGCTAAGCCTCAACCAAAAGATTGGTTTGAAAGAGTTACTTAGAGTCTACTTGATTAACAACCCATCATGGTCAGATTTTGTGATAACACCTTTTCTAATAATTAATTTTAAAGCAATTGTTGATTTTAGTGGAGTTTTCATTTTAAAATTTTAACTTGCTTAAAAAAATATTAAATTTTGAAAATTTCAAATAAGTAAATTAAAGGAAACTTTACCTCTACTTACTTTTAATTCTAGTTTCAAATACAATATTTTTATTATTAACTAAGACAATTAATGCTTGGATTGGTGCTCGACTAATGCTCTTCTTTAACTCCTCAAAGGCCCTTTTCCCACTAGAAACTCTAGCCACTCTATGTCATGGGTGGAAATGTGTTGCCATTGTTGAAAACAAGGTTATAAATTTTCTTAGGTATTGTGTTGTCACAACAAATCTCCTAATTCCTTAACATTAGTAGGCGCGAGCCGCCTCATGATGGAGTTCGTATTTTTAGGCTTCATATTCAACTCTCCCCTACATATCACATATCTCAGATACCCCCGAGGTTGTTATGAAAACTTATAGTTCTCAATATTTTCAAGAAGTTTGTGTTTCTTTAATATCTATCACTTTCAAAAAATGTGAGATGTGCTCATCCTAGGTAGCATTATATGTTAATATATCATCGACGTAAACAACAAAAATGAATCAATAAAAGGGAATATTGTATCATTCATTAATTTCATGAACATAGTTGGTATATTGCATAAAGAAAAGGACAAAAATAGCCACTGATATAAACCTTCTGATTCTAAAGGCAGTCTTCTAAGTATCCTCTTCTCTTAGTCGTACCTGGCGATACCCTAACTTTAATTCCATCTTGGTGTTTGAGGAAAATTTCCCTTGAGGTTTAGGTTTTGAAACTCAGAGCAAGGGATAAGAAACTCTAAAATAAAACCCAAGTAACATGCAATCAATGAGATCTAAGTCTAATAGTTAAAAGACTACTCAGAACACTGAAGTCTAATGAAAATCGAATGCCCTTCTTTCTCCTTGCTTCTCTCCTACTCCTTGATTCTATAATCCAATAACAATGAAAAACAATAGGAAAAAAGAGATATTTGCATGTACATATGATCCAAACCAATACAAAAATTAAAATAATCATTCATAAGCATCAAAATTGGAATAGGAAAGAGCTTCTTATATATTAAGTGAATGAATAGCAAGATAGGGTTACAACTTGATCCTATAACATACGAACCAAGCAATACCACCTTCCATATTGCTTCACCCTAAACCACTAAGGATCAACTCTGACAATCTTCATCTCCAACATAAGGGTGATGGCACTAAGGGAATGGAGAGACTAAATCAATATGGAACACAAGTTTCCATAGAAAGAGGATGCTTAAAATTAGGGAAGACAAACTTGGACCTCACGCAATTTGGCTAGAGTGAGGATACTCTCAAATGCACTTTCTTTTGGATTACTTAATGCATGGATTTACACCACCAAAATTAGGTTGGGTGGTTGTTGCATGGGCTATAGAAGGTGGATTTCTAGTTTAACATGTAAAACTTGCATAAAATCACACAAAATTTATATTTTTTCATGTTTCTAAATGGCATATGAAATATGTATCAGGAGCAACTCACAATGTACATGAGATCTATATCAAAAACATGAATATGTATGTAGTTTGTCAAAATAAGGAGTTTTGCATGGAAATCAAATATTCGTTTTTTTTTTTTAAATATTCGTTTTTTTTTTTAATCTTTCCAAGGGACATCAAGTTTGTCAAAATGGAAGGGAATATCATACATGTGATAAAGTGAATCTCAAGATATGTAGTGACAAAATTTGCTATAACACTTGGCAAAATATTTGGTTTGTTACAACTAATCTATTAGATCATCTATCCTGGGTAGGGGTACCTTTCCTTAAGCTTAATTTGGTTTAATGCCTCATAAACAATACACATACTCTAAGTGGCATCCTTTTTTGTCACAAGGATGATGGGTGACCCACGTGGTAAGGCACTTGGTCGAATAATGCATTGTTCCAGTAATTGTTACAACTACTTCTTCACCTTGTTTTCCTCTATAGTGGACTCCCTATATAGCCCAGCGTTTGGTTATTGAGGGTTTGGAAGTTGTTGGATCTTGTGCTTCACTTCCTCTTCAATAGTACCCCTTTAAGCTCCTAGAACGCACCCCTCTACGCCTATAACAACTCTTCCATTTGTTGGTTTTGTTCTTTAGTGCATCCATTCAATGACAATTTAGCTCTCATGGCCCCTTCTATTGACTAATTTTCTCTTAAAAGTAATAAACCATACTTCTTGCTAGAGTTGATGAATCTTTTGGATAGGTTGACACTTACCAGTGAGATGTTTGACTTTCCCTTGAGTGCAATGATGATGAAGGATTTTCCATCCTTAATGAGGTAGTACCGGTTGGGTTTTTCGTTAGGGTTTTTTACCAATTCCGTTCCAGTTCCCGGTTTAGAGGGTTTTCCGATTCGATTTCGATAACATTAGGCTCAACTAATGGTTGGGGAGAGTTACAATGTGAAATTAGAGCCATAATGTGGGTTGGGATGGTACAATGTGGTATTAAAGAAGTCTCAATGCTTTGCACTATATTTGGGAATTGTTATTTCACATAATTGATGGATATTTTATTTTTAAGTGTCTTTTTTCATTTGTAAAATGCTAGATCATCAAAAAAAACAAAAATAGGTGAATGAAATTTTCGACTTTTACTCTTTACAATTACTATTATTATTAAATAAAATAGTTAGTTGTTGAAAGACCTTCTAGAAATATATTTGGCAGATAGTTTTTGGAGTGAGCACTCCACTAATTATCAAGGAAAAATAATTAATTAAAATGTAGAATTTATATATTTTTTTCTTCTCAAATTTGATAGGAATTTTGGGCGTATGGTTTTGAAAAATCTAAAATTTTGAGTGGGCATTCCCTCTATTATAAAGGAGAAATAACTAATTAAAATATAAAATTCTTATAATTTTTCTTCTCAACTTTGAGAGGAATTTTGTAAACAATTATCATAATTGATAGAAATTTTGCTTTTAAAAATTTTGACTTATTTGGAAAAATCAAATCTTCATAATTTAAAAATGTTAAATAAATAAATTATATATACCTTCACTTAAAAAATAGATTATCTACTTTTAATTATTGTTTTATGATGATTTGATTGTTTCAAAGAAATAGTTAATTTTGATTTAAAAATTTTGTTATTTGAAAAACCACTAAGTGGTCAAAATTATAAAAGGAGGAGGTGACTTCAATAGAACTTAATCTTGTGCAAATAAAATAAAATAAAATAGTCCATTTTTACTTTTTACTTTTAATTCACTTTTCAAGTGAAAAATTATTATTATTAAATTAAAGAGTGAATTGTTGAAAGGGTTTCTAGAAACACATTGGATAGGTGGTTTTTGAGTGGACTCTCCACCCATTATCAAAGGCAAATAATTGATTAAATTGTAAAATTCATGTAATTTTTTCTTCTCAAATTTAACAAGAATTTTGAATAGATGACTTTGAATTGTGTAACATTTATAATTAATTAAAATACAAAATTTATATAATTTTTCCTTATCAACTTCGACAAAAATGTTGATATTTTGTTTAAGAATTTTGTAAGAAATATTGAAGGTTTAGGAATTTTGTAAGAAATATTGAGGTTTTGAATGTGCTTAACATTTTAACCTATGAGAAAGGACAAATAATTAATTGATGGAATGATCAAAATGATCGGAAATGATTAAATGGTGGAAATTATGGAATACGTAAATTTTAAAAACCTTAATGTTATTTAATTTTAAAAAAAAAGTAATAAACTAATGGATTGCGATGTAAAATTCATAATTCATAACTAATTTGGAAGTAGAATAACTTCTGAGATGGTTACGTAACTTTATCATTAAAAAAAAAGGGGGATCACTTAGTAGAAACTCGTTGGATTTTGCACTACATGTATGCTTCCTCTTGTGAAACACTTTGCCGTGTCTCTTTTAGTTTTTGCAAATAGGATGAAAGGAAATATCTCTCCACATATCGGCAATATTATTAGCCTATCTTTTCTAAATTTAAGTGAAAAATTTTTAAATCGTATCATTTCACATATATGAATTGAATTGAAGAATTTTAATGATGTTCGCAAGACCAAAACAACCTAAGGCACCCAGAGCATCATACTATCTTGTTACTCTCATAACAACCTTCTTGGCATGAATCATTACTAAAAAGTTTATCGTCATGTGAAGCTTTCCTTCCACAAATAGCTCCCAAATATTTTCCACTTTCAAGTCACTTTCGAATTGACTACGAATGTCCTTCAACATGGCACTCCATGATGAACTGTCATTCGGTTTCAACTGCTCCTTCCTCGCAAAGGACACAAGTTCTTTCTTCCCACTCATCCTTGGGAACGACCCATCTACCTGTTTTGCGTCTAAGATGATGGGATCCAGTCCTTAGTTGTGATATTAAAATCATAGCCCTTCCCTTGATTGCGGCACTCACATAGGTCTTTTCATTATGCAAGCATGTTGGGTTGAAATTATTGACATATATCATTTTTGTACAACCAACCTGATTTCCACACATGGCAGTCCAAACTTTTTCAAGTACCCAATTTTTTCTTTCCACTTTAGAATTAGGACAATCCTACCTATTGATTTGCCATTTTCCCATCCACTTGTCATTTTTCTTCCTCCAAGTTTTCTTCCTACACTTTAACTCTTCTACTACAATCAACTTGGGCCACCGGTGTTCTTCCATGCCATCCACTTTTTTTAAATACGTTAACAAACGGATTATTGCTAAAGCTTCCATCAGAAACAAACCCACCTCTTCTAGAAAGATCACATATGGGACAATTTATTTGACTTTAAGGTTACTAGTGATTAAGTGGTTTTGAATTCTTTCTACCTATCTCCACTTGTTGTCTAACATACTGCTCCCCCAAACTTCACACCCATAGAAGACAACCGAAGTAACTAACAATCCAAAAATAGTTTTCTTGGTTTTCCAATCCCACAATTATGATTTCTCGCATCTATTTTGAAGGAGATAAGATAATCTTTGTCCCCCTTGGACCCTTTCAGTCATGCATGTCTCCCAACTGAGCTGGTTGTGAAAAACAATTTCTAAGTACTTGTACTCGTCCACTAACAAGTACTTGTACTCGTCCACTAACTCCAAGGCTTTTCCCTCAAAAATAAAACTAACTTGTTGTTTTTTTTGCTTCAAAGAGAAGATCATAACTTTAGTTTTTCTAGTGTTTACTTTCATCACCACCCCGTGACAAAAAAGCTCTAATGCCTTCAAATGCTCTCTCAAACCCTGAGATGATTTTTCAATTAGAATAAGATCGTTTGCATACAGAAGCAATTTCACCACATATCTCACCAATTCAACCCCCTCTCCACTAGTGTTGTTAACCCATTCTTTGAGTTTATCAATATATAGACTGAAGAGCATGGGGGAAAGAGGGCACCCTTGCTTAACCCTATGTCACTACCAAAACATTCGGAAAAGCCTTCCTTAGTTTTGATTTTAGTGCTAACTTTCTCGTAAAGTTTATGCACAACTTCTCTATACTCCCTTGGAATTTCGAGCTCTTCCATTCTTCTCCAGAGTTTATCTCTAGGGATAGTGTCAAAAGTTTTCTTTTGAAGTCAACAAAGCAGCAAAAGGCCTCCTTGCTCTGGATGTCCCAATTTTTTTCGATGAAGTGACTAAGAGTGATGCAATGATCAATGGTAGAGTGCCTTGGCCTAAACACAACTTGTTTGTTAGCTATTTTACCCTCTTTTTCTTCCCAGATGTTCATTCTACGCTCCAACATGCTCCCGAACAAGTTTCCAAGAAGAGGATTGACCATAATAGTGCAGTAGTTAGCAGGATTATTGATGTCTCCACTTTTGTAAAGATGGATAACCACACTTGTGGTCCATTCCACTGGAAAATTGTCTTGCATGACCCTGTTGAATATCATTTTAATGATTGGAGCCAAGGTCTCAACACCCCACTTTAAATATTCTACCTACAAATCATCGATATCTTGAGCCTTACCACTTGCTAAAAAATTTATACCCCACTTGACCTCCTCCATTGAAAATAACTCGGTTTTGGAGTTGATTATGGTGGGATTACTTTTCTCATGGTCTCTCTCATAGAGGAGCTTCACATAATGTATCAGCTATGCAATTGATATATTATGGGGGAATTACATATATGAAAGCTTGAAAAAATAGAAAGATTGTTTTGAAGTAATAACATATTAACAACTTTGAAAGCTTACAAAACCTTGGTCTCTGAGACATTAATAGAAATATTTTCTCTGGAAGGATTTTTGAATTCCCTCGCACCCCATAAACAACTAAGAAGACTCCATTTTTATCATAACAATTGATCATGGAGCATACATTTCAACTTACTAGATTATATAAATTTGGAATTGTTCGATTTGTCTCACAATAGGCTCAAAGGAAGTATACCCCATGAAATTACACAACTTTTTCATCTACAATTCTATTTGAATTTTTCATGGAGTTTTTTACAAGGTTCCTTACCCATGGAGATTGGTCAAATTACAATGGCTCAAGCTATAAACATTTTTGTTAATCAACTAAACAGAACAATCCCCCCTACAATTGGGGGTTGTAGTGAACTGTAATTAATGGACTTATCTCAAAATTCCTTCAAGGGTCTATTCAGACTCACTCGAAAATTCACAAAACCTTACGAACCTCAATCTCTCTTCCAACTCCGTATCAAGTGAAATACTGATTGTCACTCTCCAAAAGTTGAAAATGATTTAGAGTTTGAATTTGTCTTTCAACAATCTCATAGGGGAAGTTCCAAAAGGAAGGATTTTTGCAAATAGAAATATTGTTATGCCTTTAATTGGAAATAATTGCCTTTGTAGACCACAATCATTCCTATTACCTGCATGTCAAACTCTAAGAGATCATTCTACACTTTTGTAAATAATGTTCTTGCTAGTGAGTGGAGCAATTTCTTTTATGATATTTTGTCTACTTTTGGGATTCCTTCAGAAATGGAATGTCTCTATGCAATACTTTGATTCCTTGTAATATATTTTGCAAAAGCTAGAGCACAAAAGTATCTTGCATCAAGAGCTTAAAATAACAACCAATGGATTTTTCGAGGAAAACTTGTTGGGACCAAGGAATTTTGGTTCAATCTATAAAGGGACTCTGAGAGATGGCATCCTTGTTGTTATGAAGTTTTTTCATTTGAAAAATGACATGGTTGAAAATGGTTTTGCAGTAGAATGCAGTGTCTTCCAAAAGGTTCGACATCGGAATCAAAAGGTTCGACATTGAAATATGGTGAGGAGCATAACCTCATGCTCTAACCCCGATTTCAAAGCATTAGTGTTTGAATTTATGTCTAATGGAAGCTTGGAGGAGCATTTTTACCCTAATAAATATGATATCAATGGTGAATATGTATGTGATCTGGGACTAAAAACATGATTGAATATTACAATAGATGTGACCCATGCATTCAAATATCTTCATCATGATGCTATTGTGTAGGTAGTGCATTGTGATTTAAACCCCAACAATCTGCTTCTAGATGAAAACATGTCAAGGAATGTAACTGATTTTGGTATTGCAAGATTGATTGATGGAACCTCTATCGAATCACTTACTTCAACGCTTGCTTTGAAAGGCTTTGTGGGATATGTTGCACCAGGTATGTCCATTTTAGAATGCTGGATTTGTACTTGTCATTTCTCATCAACAATTTTGTATGGATTGGTTAAGTAAAATTTGATGGAGGTTATCTTAAATGCAGAGTATGGAGTAGGTGAGTATGTGTCTATCAAAGGAGATATTTACAACTATGGCATTTTGTTATTGGAAATGCTTACAAGGAAATGACCAACCAATGACATGTTTTTTGGTAAGCTAAATATTCAAAAGTGGGTGAATGTAGCCTTTCCAAAATGATCGAAGGAGGTAATTGACCAAAAGCTTTTAAACAAGGTGGATGGAGATGAATTTGAGAAAATCAACATATACAAATGCCTACTTTCTTTGCTACAAGTTGTCTTGGTTTGTTCAAAAGATTCACCTAACAAACAAATAACTATGAGAGATGTGGTAATGGCTTTGGAAACCCTCATAAATGATTTGGCAGAGAATGAATTCACTCCTAGGAAGATAAAACAAAGCATGTTCAATTTTCTTAGCAATGCAAATGAAACATGGAATGATATGATTGCATAAAATGCCCACTGTTCTTCTACATTTTAGTTTGTGAAAATTGCAATACTATATGATTTCAGTCTTGCCATTATTTGTATAATGACAACTTCTTTTCAACTTAGAGTTGTTGAGCTAAACTTCTATTAGTATTTATATCTATTTGTAATTAATGTCAAAATAAAAAATAGACATTTTTTGTAACACCATATTATGTGAATGGCAATTCTAAGTTTTGTATATTTTACTATCCATTCATAATGCCAATATTTTTAATGGTCTAAAAGTCATATTCATTTTTTTTTTATGTTTTTATAGAAAAAGAAAGGATATCATTCTAAAAAAAATTCCTATTACTTATAAACACAAGCTTAATGAATTGATAAAACAAAGCATGTTCAATTTTCATAGCAATGCAAATAAAACATGGAATGATATAATTGCATCAAATGCCCACGGTTCTTCTACATTTTAGTTTGTGAAAATTGCAATACTAAATGATTTCAGTCTTGCCATTATTTGTATAATGACAACTTCTTTTCAACTTACAGTTGTTGAGCTAAAATTTTATTAGTATTTATATCTATTTGTAATTAATATCACAATTAAAAATAGACATTTTTTATAACACCATATTATGTGAATGGCAATTCTAAGTTTTGTATATTTTACTATCCATTCATAATGTCAATGTTTTTAATGGTCTAAAAATCATATAACTCTAAAAAAATTTATCTATTACTTATAAACACAACCTTAATAAATTGATTTTTTAAAACTATATTGAAATTTAAATTAATTCATTAATATTATTTTTAATTATTTAAACAATTTTTTATATTAGTAATTAATTATATATTCTAATTAATATTAATGTCTAAATTAGAGGTTTTAAAAAACGTTCTATTAACCTTTTTGAAGATTGCATTTTGATACAATTTATAGTCTCTCATCATCATGACTCCAATATTCAATAATGAAGTAAAAACTCACAACAAATTAATTACATTCTCGTTACAACATTAGTGAATGATTTTTTTATTATTTAAAATTCAATTATAAATATAAATTAAATGTTAAAATCTCATTTGAGTATGATTTCGTATGATTTTTGTTTTTACTTTTATATATAATTGAAATTAATAAATCATAAATAACAATATTACTTTTTTAGCCCACTATAATTAATTAAAAAAATTGAACATAAAACTCTCATTTTAAATATGATTTTTTTTTAATAAATCAAATTATTAATCACCGTTGTTACTAAAGTTGTACTGTATTATACTATTCTTATATATAAATTATGGTGAAAAATATGCAAAATTATAGGTTTTAATAATTTCGATTTTTTTAATTATATTATATGATTTTTTTGTTTTTAAATAAATTAAATTATTAATCACCATTATTACTAAAGTTGTACTCTATTATACCATTCTTATATATAAATTATGGTGAAAAGTATGCAATATAAATTATGGTGAAAAGTATGCAATTTAATATTAGGAAAGCTATAATGTATTATAGTTTTTAATAATTTTGACCTTTTCAATTATATTATATGTATGTTATTTGCAATTTTTATTATTTCCTACATTATTGCACAAGTATTTGAGAAATGTCACACCCTTTCAAGTCTTCTTGTCTTTCCACGTAGATATTCAGCTTCCTATAGTAAAAATTTCTCGTTGATAATTGGCGTCCTATTATAAGGGTTTTTATATTCTATGAACACTTAAACTTATTATCCATTAAATAGTACAAAATTTATCACTAATTGTTAAACCTTAAAAAATTTAATTATATTTTAATTTATTTAAAATTGGTTGCTTTTATTATTATTGGAATTGTTTCAAATATTCATTAGCGAGAAAGTATATATATATTTAGGGAATGAAAATATTTTATAAAGTAAAGAAATGGTTGCAAACAAAACTTATGTATTTATGGTTAATATTCACTATAACATATTAAAAATTTAAAGAAAAGTGTTGATATTTCCCTATAGCAGTTTGTGAGAATTTCAAATTAGCTATAGTTGGTTATGAGGAACTCACTTAGTTGGAGTGTTGATATTTTCTTATAGTTGTTTGTGAGAATTGTTAGCCTTGGAAGCATTTGGCCCAAAAATGGACCCAAAACACTCTCAAAATCTCCAAAGTTCATTTAAAATCATGCCAAAGGATCCAAGTATGCCTCAAAGTCTTCAAATATTGCTTAAGATTATTTAAAAATCCCAATAGTCACATGCCAAGAGCCCTTGGAAGGGGCGGAAAATCACTATCAGGAGGCAAAAAATGATTGAAAACCATGAAAAACCATTATTGCGGGCCTACACAGTGAAATGCACAACAACCGTTAGATCTAGCTGATCAATGGCCCAGATCTAAGTGGAAAATCACAAATCAGCAAACAAAGAGGACTTCAGGTTAGGTGGAAGGCACCTTCGATCAACGATCTCCAACAATTGGATTGGCGGGTCGCAATCAACGGAGGTGAGTTGGCGGTTATTGGCACAGACTAGGGGGAATGAACGATTGCGATCAGTGATTAAACATGGACCTTCGATCGAGCGAGCGGATCGACGACCCACGTTACATCGCCAGATCGCTATCAGCGGAAACCATAAGGGGCAGGGTCCATGCACAGGCATATGTGCGACCCAATGAACCGGACCCGATGGCATTATAAGTATGAAATACATAATATTTCAGGTTTGCGAAAAGCCAATTTTCAATGCATTTTTCGCGTATTTCATTATTTAATGGAATACAAAGGGAAGCTGGGTTTTGAGATATGCGATAAGACTCGGACCCGAAAAAGTCCAGGAAGAAAAATACATAGTATTTGAGTTCCGTGCCAAAGCTATTTTCAGTGCATTTTCAATATATTTCATTATATAACGAAAATATAAAGGGAGCCTTGAGTAGCATCGATGCGATAAATCCCAAACCCGAAAGGGTTCAGGAATGAAATATATAACATTTGAAGTCTGGGGAAAGCCATTTTCCATGTATTTTCAGTGTTTTACATATTTCATAATACAAAGTAAATATGCAGGGAACAGGCCAAATGCGACTTGCGATAACCCTGAGAGCGGACCCGATAGGTGAATAAACCATTTTTTAGGACTTTTGAAGTCCAAAATACATAGAGAAGGCAGGATTTTTAAAATATTGCTATGTTTTCTATTCATAACATAAAGTAGCCACTATCCGCATTTTAAAGGGATTTCATAGGCCCGAAGAGCCATTCCACCACAGAGTAGAGGCCAAATCAACCCAAAGCGATCGTGGAACCATAGCACGACATAGCTAGAACAAACAAAATGATTGTGGGGCATCTCTGGCATGAAAGAGCTCCCAGACAGCATAGCAAACTATCCAAAATATATGAATGCGGTTATTCTTCTGTCAAAAGAAGAACCCTCCGAGCCATGTTTGCCTAGTCAGAGATCAAACTGTTAAACAAGACAGAGGGATAGATTAAGACCTCTCAAGCCTCAGAAGGCTTAGCATGATTGTGAAGAGCTATAATTATCCGAAAGCAAAATGTAATAGGGGTTCAACTTCTGGAGATTGTTCCTCCTCTATTCCTTCAAGCTTCTCATCTTCATTCTAGCAATATAAGCTTCTTTTGCTATTATATGTTCAATGTCCATTTTCTTTGTTGTTCTATGCTTGCACTTGAATAGGTTATTCAGGTTTTCTGTTGTGTCTAATGCCAGATAACTATCATCTTATCTTTGCATTGATAAATTAGATTTGCAAGTCTCATTTACTTCCTGTAGTTGGCCATTCATATGTGTTTATGTATGCAATCTGCTGGTACAAGTAGTATTCTCCATATATCCATTAAATCTATAAATTATTGAGCATTAGTGGTCTAAAGCCTTGTATTGTTGAAGGTGTTCATGCATGTCTTGAGTGAGAATAGAGCTGAATTGATTATCTGACTTGATCCAAACTATCATCCATTCCAATAGTGCTGAGAACAATATTGAAGATTATATGTTACCAGACATCTCTGAGCTGCAACCTAGGAGAGTTTCTTGGAGTGATAACATTATTGGCGCCATTGCCAGGGAGAGGAAATTGAAGCTCAGCTTCCCTGGGAAACGACATAGATCTAGCTTTGATGATAGACAATGTCTAGGCACTTTTTTTGTTGTAATCATCTATCTAGCGACTCTACTGGAAGCCGAACCTCTTGGCGACTCCACTTCATAGTTTTGGCTCAATTTGTGAGGCATATTCGGAGAAATCCTCAAAAGCTACAAGCTGACCTAGTACCTGACCCTGAAAAAACCATCAAAGACAGAAAGGTATTGCAGAAAGAAGAATCAGGTTTAGGTAAACCTAAACAATTTCCTATATCTCTTCAAGAAAGGCCTGTAATAGAACAAATACATGTTGAGAGTATAGCATCTAATACTAGCAGTGAATAAAAACTCTCAGAGATTCATAAAGCTCCTTATTATTTAGGTTCTCCTTTTGTTGTAAGCCCAAAGGAAACCTCACCTCCTATCCATCATACTCCTTTAGTTTTATTAATCACTCCTCAGCCCTTTATCATTAAGACTACCAGTACTCTTTTAGCAACCACAACTATGGCAGGTCCACAAGCACCTACCAAAATGGAAAGAATCATTGCTGCTAGGTATGGACCTCTAATAATGCCCACTCCTTTGAATGCCACGCTTATTGGAGAATATCAGAAATATAGGCCTAAGTTCACTGGGACTGAAGGTGTTACTGTTGAAGAACATCTTGAGTCATTCTATAGCTATGTTGATAACCTGGTCATTAGTGAAGATGATGTGTGAATTAGAGTCTTTGTCCAAAGCCTAGATGGAGAGGCTAGAAAATGGTCCAGATAACTAACCCCGAGATCTATAGCAAATATTGAAGCTTTAGATGATGCATTTCTAAAGCATTGGGGGGATAAGAAGGATCTCCTCTACTACCACACTGATTTTCGCAACTTAAAGTGAGAAAATGGTGAGTTGTTGTCTAATTTTAATAATAGGTTTAACCATATGTACAGCAAGATACCAACTGAAGTAAAACCCACTACTACCTTTGCTAAACTCACCGATGCCAGTGCTTTTGATTCTGACTTCTTCCTACTATTGAGAGAGAGGCAATGTGATACTTTGGCTGACATGCAGGATGTAGCCTTGTAAGTGGAATAAAACATCATGGTTGTAGAGAAGCTCGAGGGAAATGTTGATAGAAGAAGAGAGAGGGGTGAGTCTTCATCATCCTCTAATCCTAAGATAGATAAAATGACCAAAATGATAGAGTCATTAGCCTCTGAAATCTCCAAATTAAAGGTTGAGTAGCACCCTGGGAAAGGAAGAATTCCTAATACCTTTGCTCCTAGAAATACAAATCCAAATCCATATAGAAGAACTAATGAGCAGTTACAGATTTTGCAAAGAAGCAAAGATTCCAATGAAGACCAAAGGGTGAAGGCCCCTTTTCAAAATGCAGTCATGGAAGAAGAGCGGTCTGAAGAAGATGATGAGATCCATTGTCTGGAAGACAAAGGCAATGCTTCCTTTTTGACCTCATCTACCTATGAAAAGTCATTATTCAATGACCAAATCAACCGAGAACGGGATGGTAAAGTTGTTCTACTAACTGAAGATCAGCAAATATATAATTTGAGGTAAAAGATGAATAATGCCAAGGAAGCTCTTATTCAAAGATCTATTGTTCCTGTAGTACAACAATCTAATAAGCAAAAGTAATTGGCAGTTGATCCCATCATCCTCAAAGCTCCAGATCATGAGGTAAGAGGCCTTGACAAGTCTCCTTCTCCTTTCAATTTTCAATCAAAAATTCAGAAACTAAGAATACTTATGCCTCTAATTGAACTAGTGAAGAATAAGTCCTTCAAAGATCCATGCTCGAGGCCCTTGAGCCTAAAGCCATCCAAGCCTCCACTAACTATGTAAATCTGCAAGATGATAAGCCAACTGTTATTCTCAGCCCAATGATTGAAAATTGTGAAGACAAATCCCCATCATTCTATGTCTCTCTGACTATTCATGAAAAAATCCTTCACAACTGCCTTGTGGACACTGGAGCCAGCCATAATCTAATGCCCAAGGCTATCATGGATGAGTTGGGTCTTGACATCACCAAGCCTTATCATGACCTGTTTTCTTTTGACTCTATAAAAGTGAAATGTCTCAGGTTAATCAAGGACCTACCCATCACTTTGTCTCAGCTGCCCATGAAAAGCGTGATGATGGATATTGTGGTAGCAGATATACCCCCCAATTTTAGCATGTTACTTTCTAGAGGTTGGATCAAGAGATTAGATGGATCATTACAAAATGATTTTTCCTATGCTAATGTCCCAGTTTTCGGAGGTGAGAGCAAGAGATTATACAGAGAAGCTCAGTTGGCTTATATCATCAGCGATGAAAGGAATCCCACTAATCATCCCATCTATGTTGTTGACACTGATTTTGGAGCTTGTATTCTTCATATTGAAGAATCCCAATTGGCCTTCACGCAACTTAAAGAACCAATTTGCCAAAACACTGAGGAAGAAAGCCCATAGATGTGGGACATGTTCTTTGATGGAGCTTGCTCTAAGGAAGCTGTAGGGGCAGGTGTATTCCTTGTGTCCCCCACCCAGGAATACATTTATTTGTCTTTTAAATTAACCTTTCAGGTCACAAATAACATAGCAGAGTATGAAGCTTTTATTTTGAGCTTAATCACTGCTAAAGAAATGGGTATCAAAGGCTTGAAAGTGTTTGGAGATGTAGACCTCATCATTCAGCAGGTCAATAAAGTGTTCTAATCAAAGCATCCAAGGCTGAAAGCATTCAGAGATGAGGTATGGAGGCTCAAGGATTCCTTTAATGATTTCATCATTTCTTATATTCTTAGAATGAAGAACCAGCTTTCTGACTCCCTTGTTGTGTCTGCTAGCACGTTTATTCCTCCTTTGCCTCCTAAATTGACATATGAATTTTAGGTAAAATATAGACCGTCTCTACCTGACAATGTCAAATATTAGAGAGTTTTTGAAGAAAATGAGGAAACTAACAGGATTTTACAAGTTGTTGAGGAATTTGCTAAAATGCATCTCGACCAAGAAAATGAAACCATGGAAGAATGCGGCCAGTCCAAGCTAAAAAATGAGGTCGGCTGAGGAAGCATCGTCCAGCTTCGTAGTAATCATATACCAAAAGGATTGGTACCTCTAGAGAAACTATTCGATCATAATGATGTGCCTTATAATCCTACCAAAACAGAAAATGATTCTGCTATTTGTAAACATAATATAGGGAGCCCAACCTATACGAAATTCATCAATCTATCCACTCATTTGTCTTCTGCTTGGAATTCCGAATATTGCACCCTCATGAAGCAATTCATTGATATTTTTGCCTAGGAATATAGTGATCTTAAAACCTATGATACAAACATCACTCAGCATAAGATTCCATTGGAAAAGAACACCACCCCTTTTAAGCATAAATTAAGACCTATCAACCCTCTCTTATTGCCTTTGATTGAGAAAGAGATCAAGAAGTTGTTGGATGCCAAAATCATAGTTCCCCTAAGGTATTCAAAGTGGATAACTAACCTTGCGCTAGTAAGAAAGAAAAATGGAGAAATTAGGCTTTGTGTTGACTTCAGAAATCTGATCAAGTGCTCTAAAAAAGATAACTACCCCCTACCTAAGATGGAACACTTAATGCAAAGAGTTTCAGGGGCTAGAGTCATGTCTTTCTTAGATGGATTTTCAGGTTACAACCAGGTTGTTGTAAATCCAGAAGATCAGGAAAAGATTGCCTTCACTACTCCTTGGGGCACTTTCATGTACTCCAAGATGCCTTTTGGACTAATAAATGTTGGGGCTACTTTTCAGAGGGCCATGGACATAGATATTGTGGGAGAGAAGGACAAGTTTGTCCTTATTTATCTTGACGACATAACAGCCTTCTCCAGTAGCCACAAAGACCAATTACAGCATTTGAAGAAGGTCTTCCTAAAGTGCAAACAGTTTGGAATTTTAGTTAACCCAAAGAAGTCACAGTTTGCTCTAGAAGAAGGCAAACTTCTGAGACATATTATTTCTGTTGAAGGTGTGAAGATTGATCTAGCAAGGGTTCAAGCAATTTAGAAATTATCTATCCCAAGGTCAAAGAGGGACATTCAATCCTTCCTAGGTAATATTAACTTTGTAAGGAGGTTCATTCCAAAATTTGTAGAGCTAGTAAAGCACATCACTTCCATGCTGAAGAAAGGACCAGAAATAAAATGGACAGATGCTTCAAGAAGCTGTTTTGAAGCCATCAAGTAAGCTATCATGGAAGCTCCCACTCTAATTAGCCCAGATTACACTAAGGATTTTTGTATCTTCTCTTTTGCCTCTTATGATACACTTGCAAAAATTCTGTTGCAGAAAAATGATGAAAGCATAGAGCACCTTGTGGCCTTTTTCAACAAAACTTTAAGGGATGGTGAACTAAGGTATGACCTTATTGAAAAACAATCTTATGCTCCCATAAAATCTTTAAAGGCATTCAGAATTTGTATTCTGCATTCCAAAGTAGTTGCATATGTACCTTCAGCCTCAGTAAAAGATGTCTTAACTCAACCAGATATTGATAGAAAGAGAGCTAAATGGATCGCAAAATTCATAGAGTTTAACATAGAGGTGAAGCCCACCAAGCTTGTCAAAGGCCAGGGCTTGGTTAAACTTATGGCTGAAGAAAATTGCAACTTGTTAGACATAAATTGCATGGGTCTAAACTCAGATGATGAGTAGACAGAGGGAGCAACAGAACAACAAAATCAAAATCAGTCTCTGGCTGAAAATCTAGCCACCTGTGAACGGTATTCCAGCATAGTTCATTTCTTGCAGAAGCTAGAAGTCCCTCCAAGGCTTAGCTTAAGTCAAGCCTAGGCCATTAAACTCATATTAGCCAAATTCTACATTAATAAAAATCTATTTTATTGGAAATACCCATTAGGAATCCTCTTAATATGTTTGGATAAAGAACAATCTGCGGAAGTCATACACCAGCTCCATTCTAGCATATGTGGAGGGCATCATTATTGGAAAACCACAGCCCACAAACTCTTGAGGGTTGGGTACTATTGGCCTACTTTGTTCTCTAATGTGTCTTCTTTTGTGAAATCTTGTGACAAGTGTCAGAGGTTTGCAGGAAGACATCAGCTAAAATCTCTACCCTTGAAGCTAGTACATGTCAATGGTCCCTTCCAGCAGTGGGGCCTGGACTTTATAGGTGAGATCAACCCACATTCTAGTGGCCAACACAAATGGATCTTAGTAGCCACTGATTATTTCACCAAGTGGATTGAGGCTATACCCACTAAGAATGGCAATCATCAAGTTGTCATAAAGTTCTTGAATGAGAATATTTTCACTAGATTTCGTTGCCCAACCAAACTAGTCACTGATAATGTAGCAGCTTTCAAGGCAAAAGAATTGGTGGGCATGACTGAATCCATGGGAATTCAACTGGTGCATTCTACCTCAGATTATCCTCAAGGCAATGGCCTGGAAGAATCATCTAACAAGAGTCTGGTAAGGGTAATCAAAAAATTGTTAGAGGACAACAAAAAGATCCAAGATTCTGAGTTGAAGTTTGCACTATGTGCTGACAGAGTTACCATAAAAAAGTCCATAGGGAATTCTCCATTTAAACTGGTTTATGGCGCTGATGATGTTTTCCCTATCCAACTGATTCTCCCTGTGGCTAAATTCTTGCAAGAAGAACAAGATGAAGAGAATGACATGGTAAGAAGAATGAACAACCTGGTTGAACTATAGTAGATCAAAGAGTAGATGGTTGAGAAGTCAAAGGCTTATCAGAAGAAAATCAAAGAAACCTTTGATAGGAAGGAAAAAGTGGACAATTTCCAAGTTGGTGATTGGGTGCTTAAATGGGATGCATTTAAGGAAAAGAAAGGTAATCATGGCAAGTTTGACTCCTTATGGACAGGTCTATTTGTCATTGCTCAAATTCAGTAGAACAATACATTCATTATGCATAGTCTAGAAGGAGGAGATACTTTTGGTAGCCCAGTAAATGGGCGGTTCTTGAAACTTTATTTCGTTTAAGGTTTTCAGGTATTGTCATTGTAAATATGTTTTTCGAGTTTTTATTTCATTAAAAAATAGACTCCATGCCCAATGGAACACTAGAAGGAAGATTTGATTTTTGTTTTACCGGAAAGACATTGATCTATGATCCTGAAACCTCACAGGGAGTATTTCATCCCCAGAAGGAGCCATTGTTAGCCTTGGAAAGATCTTTCCCAAAAATGGAGCCAAAACACTCCCAAAGTCTCTAAATTTTGTTTACAATCATGCCAAAGGATCCAAGTATGCCCCAAAGTCTTCAAATATTGCTTAAGATCATTTAAAAATCCCAACATTCGCATGCCAAGAGCCCTTGGAAGGGCGAAAAATCACTATCGGGAGGCAAAAAATTCTTGAAAACCATGAAAAACCCATCATCACAGGCTTACACAATGCAATGCACAGCAACCGTTAGATATTGCCGATCAATGGCCCAAATCTAAGCGGTAAGTCGCAAATTGGCAAGTAGAGATGACTTCAGGCTGGGCGGAAGGCATCGCCAATCAGCGATCTCTGACGATCGGATCAGCGGGTCACAAATGGCAAAGGCGAGTCAATGATTATTGGCACAAACTAGGGGGATTGAGCGATTAAACATGGACCTTTGATCACACGAGTGGATCGACGACCCACGTTACATTGTCGGATCGCTATTGGCAGAAACCTTAAGGGTCAGGGCCTATGCATAAGCATATGTGTGACCCGATGAGCCGGACCTGATGACATTATAAGTATGAAATACATAATATTTCAGGTCCGTGAAAAGCTAGTTTTCAATGCATTTGTCACGTATTTCATTATTTAACGCAATACAAAGGGAAACTAGGTTTTGCGATATGCAATAAGAGACAGACCTAAAAGGGTCCGGGAAGAAAAATACATAATATTTGAGTTCCGTGCCAAAGCTATTTTTAGTGCATTTTCAATATATTTCATTATATAACAAAAATATAAAGGGAGCCTTGGGCAGCATTGATGTGATAAATCCCGAACCCGAAAGGGTTCAAGAATGAAATATATAACATTTGAAGTCCGGGGAAAGCCATTTTCCATGTATTTTCAGTGTTTTACATATTTCATAATACAAAGGAAATATGTAGGGAATGGGTCGAATGCGACTTGTGATAACCCTAAGGGCGGACCCGATAGGTGAGTAAACCATTTTTTAGGAATTTTGAAGTCCAAAATACACAGAGAAGGTGGAATTTTTATAGTATTGTTGTTTTTTCTGTTCATAACAGAAGGCAGTCACTGTCCGCATTTTAAAGGGATTTCATAGACCGGAAGAGCCATTCCACCATATAGCAGAGGCTGAATCAACATAAAGCGATCGTGGAGCCACAACACGACACAACTAGAACAAACAAAATGATTGTGGGGCATCTTGAGCATGAGAGAGCTCCCAGACAACGTAGCAAACTATCCAAAATATCTTAATGCGGTTAAACAAGACAGAGATCAAATAGTTAAACAAGACAGAGGGATATATTAATACCTCTCAAGCCTCAGAAGGCTCAGCATGATTGTAAAGAGCTATAAATATCTGAAAGCAAAATGTAATAGGGGTACAACTTCTGGAGATTGTTCCTCCTATGTTCCTTCAAGCTTCTCATCTTCATTCTAGCAATATAAGCTTATTTTTCTATTATATGTTCAATTTCCATTTTCCTTGTTGTTCTATGCTTGCACTTGAATAGGTTATTCAGGTTTTCTGCTGTGTCTAATTCCAGATAGCTGTCATCTTATCTCTGTCTTGAGTGAGAATAGAGCTTAAATGATTATCTGACTTGATCCAAACCATCATCCATTCCAATAGTTCTGATAACAATTTTGAGGATTATATGCTACCAGGCATCTCCGAGCTGCAACTTAGGAAAGTTTCCTAGAGTGATAACAAGAACTTCAAACTAGCTATTAGTTGGTTATGAGGAACTCACCTAGTTTGATAGTCGGTTCGAGACAAGCTTTGCAAATTATGTTTGCTCCTACTCAAACTTGTAGACTTGAACATAATGAAGAAAACTTTCCTCTAATAATAAGCAACAATAAAATAACTACTCTAACTAACTTCTATTAGGACAATTAAGACTACTACTAAATCATAAAATAGATATTAGATAGATACAAATAACTCTAAATTTAGGGGATGAAAAGAAGATATATCTCCATTTTTATTAAAATTGATAACAAAAGTATACCAAAATTCACTATCCACACTATCTATGACCATTTTTTAGATTCCTGCATCCTCATAATACTTAGGACTACTTCATCTTCTATGTTCTTCTCCATGCAAGGAAGAGGAATAACAAGATGTGTTCGGCCTCAATCACAAGAAAAAGGAGATGAAAACTGCTAAAAACAAGGGCTTAGGATATTAGGATTAAAAAACATAGGATATAATGGTTATGATTACTTTTAGCATAAGATAACTTTAATGTAACAATATAGCTTGTAACATTCTCCTTCAAGTATGTCTCTTTTATCCCATTTCAATATTGTTAATATTGTTTTCCATGGGATTCTATGAGCTACAAAAGTGGTTTCCCTATAAAACTCTCTCAAGAGCACATGGCTTTCACACTTTTTTATATATTTTTAGTGTACTCACACCTTTTATGAATGAAAAGGGAAGTACTTGTTCATAGAATGAGAATAAATTGCAAGTAGATTGCTAAGAAGTATTTTTTAATAGAGTTTCGAGTGTATTGATGCTAACAAATATAGATATGAAAGTGATGAAGGCCAAACAAAGGCAAATAGAGAGTAAAATATGTTATTATATTTCCCTTTATGTGTGAGGTTGGAAGGGAAGATCATGGTTCAAATGCATTATACGGTATGGTGGAAGAAGCTATTGAGTGGGAATAGATGGAATTGACTAGATTTTGGATTAGGAAAGCACCTACAATAGAAAACAAGATATTAGATGTTGGGTGTGGAGCCTAATTATCTTATTAACTGTTCAGAGCTTTTTTGTTTCAGTTGTGTTGGCTCCTTGTTCCTAATGGGGAAGAAACGTCGCTCATTTAATCATTGTCGAGGGCAAGCAATGGTGACTTTTATGAGCCCCCCCTAGTGTGGGTTCGGGGTTAGCACCCTCAAGCTAAAAGCAGATGAAAAATTTCCTTGTAAAATATTGTAATGTTGTAGTCAATCTGGGTTTCTCACTAGGCGAATTACCTGACAGTAGAAGTTATGTTAATTTAGGGTAATTTTCCCTAGAAGGAAACCCTCGGTTTATATGAGGGAATTGTATTGTGGTTGTGCATTATTATTCTAAGCGAGAGAGAGAGATAGAGGAGGCTACGTTAGAGAGAAGAGGAAATTACAATGAATTTGTTGTATGTTGTATCTCTTCATTTTGTTGGATAGTATAAAAGGAAGGACGTGATGTTTCTCCATGGACATAACCCAAATTGGGTGAACCATGTATATCTGTGTCTCTCTTGTTTTATGTGCTTTTATCTTTGTGTTTCCACAATATTTTGTGTATTTCATTCCCCCGTTAAATAATGTCTAACATTAGATGAATCTCTTCTCGAGGCAAGTATACCCATGCTCAAGTGTGGAAAACCATGGCCACCAAATCAAGTACATTGCATGCCCATGAAATATATATAAAAATAGTGATCATATCTATGCAAGAAATATAGTGGATCCATGTCAAAATATATCATAAGAGAAAAAAATACACTATGGATGTATGTCTCAATATGGATTAGAATGATAACTAGAACAATGAATTGGAAAAATTGATCCTAAAAAAATTACCAATGTCATAAGAGTGATTGGTATTTGTTTTTTGTCGTTCAGATAGTAGCATAAAGAAGGGATGCTATTATTGGCCTGAGGTGTTCAATCCAAACCCACTAAGGGTAAAATAATATGGAATTTTATTAGATAAGCTTATGGAAAATAGGGTATGTCATTTGGTTATGACACATTAATGTATACCATCAACAAATGTGAGAAACCACCAATAATGGTAATGGGAATCAAGGTAGTAACTAAATTCAAGCATGCAAGAATAGATGAGCTACCACCAAACACTTGTAGAATCTATAGATCAAAGGACATTGATGTATTCCCATGGTTGATAGTGAGGGATCTTTCCACTAATGACTACAAGCCCTCAAGGTACTATAAAGTCTCTAAATATTATTCCTAGAGAAAATGTGCCAAACTTAATGGAAATAGATCCATTTAAAGGATAGAACTAATGCATCTCCCATCATATAACATGAGAGAACATGAAGAGATGGTTTTCAAGTTCTTGTAAGAAAGATAGAAGAAGATATCAACAAATATGCCTCTAAAATGTACCAAATGGAATAACATGAATCTAAGTGTTTAAAAACAATTTTGTTGTTAGACACATGGGAAACCACTTAATTAGTAACCATTGATGCATTACCATATGTTCACAAAGTAGCCTATCAATTTTGGAAATAGGCATAGGGTTCCATTGAATGTAGGTTAAAATCTTAGAGTAATGTGTTGGTCAATAAGATATTACCCACTAATAATAGGTCAATGGAGAGTTTCCATACTTGCATGAGTAAATAACATAGATAATGATGGTACTTGACTGTTAGGTCCCTATAATATTTGTGTATTCCCCTTATTTTTATTGTTATTGTATCCCCCTATTGTTATTTTTGTGCCCATGTATCCCCCATGTTGTTACTGTTGTTCCCCGTAGAAGCCCACTATTGTTATTTTAGTGCCCTTACATTATTATTGTTATGTAGGCTCTTATTATATTGTGACCCCTTAGGATCCTATATATATCAAGGAGGTCCTCTCATTTGTATCATCCAAGAATTGTTCATTTATGTAATGTAAAGGAGGCACCCCCTTGAAGAGGAAAATTTTTAAGTCTTTGATTTATCTTTTGTTCCGTTCTTTGAGCTGGTTGCATAACATTTGGTATCAAAGCTTTGGATTCTATGGTTTCGCTTCTTCAAACAGGTCATATTGGAATTTTCACTATAAGGTTTTTCTTACAAGAATTCAAAATATAACATTGAAACCATGTGGAGCTGAAATATTGGTGAACTTCATATACGAATTTCAAATCTTGTTTCACTATATTTTCAGCGATATGATCTGAGGAAGTTAGGGTTTTTGCAGGCTCCATAATTCCATCTCAGATAGGTGACCTAGGAAAAATCATCATAATTTTCTCCCTAAACATCGAATTTGACTTTCTTAAAAAGTGACTAAACTTAAATGGAGTATATATTTTTGGCTATCATTTTTAGGGCTGAAGGTCGAAACAGTGACATGTGACACTTCATACAAGTTTGCTTTAATGAACCAACATATAATCATGTCATCATGGGAAATTGGACATAAATCTTTCTTGATTAATCAAATATCAGTCTGACTTGTGGGGTTGGAAATAATACTCATTGGTCTACCACAAGCTGAAATTCCAAATCTTGGAGATCCAGAATTATAGAGATACAACAATTTCAATATCACTCCTAAAAAGCAAGAAATTTTTTTGTTTGTGTGTATTTTTTTTTAATTTTACATAACTTTTGCTTCAAATAGGCGTAGCAACAAAAAAATGGCCACACCTTGTAAGAAACCATAAATCTTTTCTATGATGTGTGAAGAAGAGGAAGAAATGCATCATGATATATCGAATTTACGAGACCAAGTGCAACAAATTTTGCTCTCACAAAAAGTAACAAAAAATGAATTGGAATCCATCATGAATGTTAAGATAGATGGTATAAAAAAAGGGACATGGGAGTTAAGACAGATGGTGTAAAAAGGGACATGGGAGTTTTGAATGATGTTTTTAAATTAGACATGGAAGCAATGATGAATTTCAAGATAGAGGGGTTGAAGGAAAGATTGGCAAAGTTGCTAAAAGAAAGGCTTCCCAGTGGTGATAAGGTAATCCATGCAAATCATGATGAGGACAAAAGGAATATGAATTATGATTTTAGAGACTCCAATGTTTTGTTTAAAAACCACCACATTCCAAATATCAATATGATGATGTTTGATGACAAGGATTCAATAACATGGATATAATAGATGGAGCAATATTTTGATCTCCATGATGTTAAACGCACACAAAGGTATGCTTTCACCTTTATATTTAGAACCCAATTAGTTTGGATGGTATCGATGGATTTGTTCTCATAAACCACTTGTCACTTGGTCAATTTTTATGGAGGAAATGATAGCACATTATGAGAATACAAAGAGAAACACCTTTTTTAGCCAATTGATAAATCTCAAACAAAATGGTTCAATGGTGGAGCACATTGAGGACTTCAAAAAATTCAATATCAAGGTAATTTATATTCCAAAGGAGCATAGGATTTATGTATTCATAGGAACTTTGAAGGATAACATCCAACATGAGGTTTACTTTTAGGAACATGATTCATTGGAGAAGGCATTTAGGGTGGCAAGAAAAGTTGAAAGAAAATTATAGCAACAATGAAGTCTACCACTCACAACTATAAAGATGGACGTATTGTTGCTCCTAACCTTCAACAACCTACAAGGTTTATGCCACAACAACTGGAGGAAAAAAGAGCAAAAGGGCTTTGTTACAATTGTGATAGAAAATACACTAAAGGTCATAAGTACGCTGAGAAGACAATATTCTACATATATTGTGAAGAGGAGGAATAAAAGGAAAAAGAAACATCAAAATAGGAGGATATACACCAGGAACAAACCCCCCAAAAAATAAATGAATATAACCATATCTTGTAATGCATTAATAGGAATTACCACTCCTCAAAATCTCACAATAGAAGGATATATCATGAAGAAAAATTTAATAGTGTTGATTGATTCAGGTAGTACTCATAATTTTATTTATTGTAAGATAACTAGAGAACTGAATTGCTTCCTATATCCATCACCAGAGTGTCAAGTGATGGTTGCAAATGGAGGAACTATAAATTGCTTTGGAAAGTGCCATAATATCAATCTAACCATGGGGGAATATGTATTGAATAGTCCAATGATTTCCATTCAAATGGGTGGTGTTGATGTTGTACTAGGAATCTAATGGTTACAATCTTTGGAGACGATAACTTTTAATTTTCAAGAATTTTTCTTGAACTTTTTTTGGGAAGGAAAGGAAGTTGAATTAAGGGGTATCACAAGGAAAACATGAAATATAATCATCTCTAATGGCATGAAAAATCTTCTGAAGAAATAAGAACTGGGCATAATTGCATAATTATGCTCACTATAGGTTCAAACATCAAAATCATATATTTCTCTAGATCTCCAAAAAGTCTTGGACAATCATTCCAATGTATTTGAAACTCCCAAAGGCTTCCCACATATTTGTGATCATGATCATGCTATTCATTTGATTCTAGGAAGTGTTCCTCCAAACATCAAACCTTACAGATATCCCTATGCCCAAAAGAGTGAAATTGAATGTATGGTTGCAAAAATACTAGAGAATGGTATAATTCAACCTAGTCAAAGTTCTTTCTCTACTCCAGTAGTATTGGTGCACAAGAAGGATGGATCATGGCATATGTTTCCAGATTGTAGGGAGCTCAACAAGCTCACTATTAAAGATAAATTTCTCATTCCTATCATTGATGAATTATTGGATGAATTGCATGGACCAATTTACTTCACCAAGATGGATCTTCATTTAGGATATCATCAAATTAGAATGAAGTTAAAAGACATTCTTAAAACAACATTCAGAACTCATGAGGGTCATTATGAATTTGTGGTCATGCCTTTTAGCCTTACTAATGCACCTTTGACATTTCAAGGTTTGATGAATTCCATTTTCAAATCCTTCCTTCAAAAAATCGTGTTAGTATTTTTTAATGATATACTAATCTAAAACAAGTCTTGGAAGGGTCATGTTCAACATGTAGACAGGGTTCTCAAACTATTCAAGGAGGAAAAATTATATCCAAAAACCTCCAAATGTTTCTTTGGAGTACAAGAGGTGGAATATTTGGGTCATATTGTATCTCATGAGGGTGTTAAGGTAGACCCTAACAAAATTAAATCCGTCAAGGAATGGAAAATCCCCACAACCATAAAGCATATTCGAGAATTTCTCTGGTTGACAGGGTATTATTGCAAGTTTGTTAATAATTATGGGAGAATAACAACACCTCTAACAACATTAATGAAGAAAGATGCATTTTCATGGACTCCATAAGCAACTAATGCTTTTGAACATTTTAAAGAGGCAATGTGCCAAGCACCGACCTTAGTTATGCCTGACTCCACAAAAATCTTTATTGTGGAATGTGATACCTCAAGAAATGGAAATGGTATTGTTTTAATACAAGAAGGAAGACCCATTGATTTTGAAAGTCGTCCAATCAAAGGAAAGTATTTACACAAGCCTATTTATGAGAAGTAAATGTTGGCAATGCTACATGCACTAAAGAAATGGAGACTTTACCTAATGGGAAGACACTTCAAGTAAAAACAGATCATGATAGTCTTAAATACACTTTGGAACAAATATTATCTTCAGAAGAGCAACAAAAATGGGTCACAAAGATGTTGGGTTATGACTTTGAAATCATTTACAAAAAAGGGAAGAAAAATGTTGTTGCAGATGCACTCTCAAGAAAGGATGAGGATGTGGAAGCATTTCTTTGTACCATTTCTATTATCCAACCTAATTGGATAACCGAAGCAAGGGATGAATGGAAAAATGACAAAGAGGTGTGGACAATCATTCAAAAGTTGCAGTAAGATCCCAGTACATCTAATATATTTAGTTTTAAAAATGATTCATTATGGTACAAATATCACTTATATCTTTGTAAGAATTCCCAACTCAAGAAAAAGATTCTTTTGGAATTGCACACCTCCCCCGTAGGAGGGCACTTAGGATTTTTAAAAACTTACCACAGGTTCAAGAAGGATTTTTTTTAATGGCCTTAAATCTGATATTCAGAAGTTTATGGTAGAATGTTTGGTTTGACAACAAAATAAAGTTGATACAATTAAGACCCCAGGTATGTTACAAACTTTAGCCATTCCAAGCCAGCGTTGGGAGGAGGTATCAAAGGATTTTATCATAGGTTTACCCAAGTCTAAAGGAAAGAGTTTCATCATGGTGGTAGTTAATAGACTTACCAAGTATGCACACGTTTGTGCATTATCTCATCCTTTTAAAGCTAATGTAATTGCTACTGCATTTATGGGAAAAATTCTAAAGCTAAATGGAAACCCAAAGGTTATTGTAAGTGACAGAGATCCCATTTTCACTGGAAATTTTGGACGGAATTATTTTCTTTTCTCGATACTCAATTAGCTCATAGATCATCTTATCATCCTCAATATGATAGGAAAATTGAGATAGTGAACAAAAGGTGGTATAACACTTCTTCCATACTGCAGCAAAAATGCCCCATTTATGACACTTTATGGATATCACCCACCATCCATCACATCATATTTAAGAGAAAATTCTAAGGTTTAAGTAGTGAAAATCATATCAAGCATCAACAAAAAGTTCTCCAACTCTTAAAGGATAACCTCACTCTAGCGCAAAATCGAATGAAACAATAGGCAAATCAGCATAGCAATGAAATAAGTTTTGATGTAGTTGACTGGGTATTTTTACAAATACAACCATAAAAACAAATGTCCCTCAAGCAAGCTAAGAAGGATAATAAATTATCACCCAAGTACTATGGTCCGTACAAGGTGTTGCAAAATATTGGTACTATGACATAAAAATTGGAGTTGTCTGCATATTCTCGAGTACACCCAGTTTTCCATGTTTCATGCTTAAAGAAGGTTATCAATGATAAGCTCCTAGTTCAAACAGTGTTGCCAAAACTTTACGAAGAAGGAAAAATCATATTTGAGCTTGAAGTAGTCATAGAAACAAGAACCTAACAGCTATGGAATCGATTAATTTCAGAGTATCTCATTAAATGGAAGAACTTGCTTGTCGGGGATTCCACATGGGAGGATGATAGTTTTATATAGAAGCATCCGGAACTACTAACGTTGAGGACAACAATTTTTTGAAGGAGAGGGGCATGTTAGGTCCCTATAATACTAGTGTATTCCCGTTATTATTATTGTTAGTGTAGCCCCCTATTGTTATTGGTGTTCCCATGTATCCCCCATGTTGTCATTGTTGTGCCCCATAGAAACCCACTATTTTTATTGTTGTTCCCTTACATTATTATTGTTATGTAGGCTTTGATTATATTGTGAGACCTTAGACTCCTATATATACCAAGGAGGTATTATCATTTGTATCATCCTAGAATTGTTCATTTATGTAATGTAAAGGAGGTTTCCCCCTCGAAGAGGACAATTTTTAAGTCATTGATATATATTTTCTTCTATTCTTTGAGTTGGTTGCATAACATTGAAAACTAGGAAGGATGGCATTGGATAGTCGAGAAATTATGAGGAACAGATGGCACATGGTAAAACTTCCCTTGATTATAAGCACAAAAAAATGGTGGCTTGGGTGGATTTTGATGCAAAATGGAACAACAATATAAATTTGTGACATGGGAGGCACTAACAAACTCTCGTAGTGACTGGAAGACTAACTAATTGAAGGAGTAATCAACTCAAAAATCAAGGTTCATATTACTAAGGTTATACTAAAACCTAAAACACTGAGTACAGTATTCAAAATTTGATTATTTTTCATGGGTGAGGCAAATCAAAATGATTGCTAACAAAATAAATATGTTTATTCTTTCTTCACTCTCTCATTTTTATCATATTTGAATATTTTTCCTTTTTCATGTTACGAAATCTTTAAAATGAATAAAAGAATGATATAATATAATGGAGGAAACTAATTGATCCAGCTCGATATTGGTGGCCACTTGCCATCACACTTAGATCCCCAACATATTTTTCTACCAGTTTCCTATTTTTTAGCACTGTTTCATATTTTGACAATTTTCTATTCTTGGTAGCTTTCAGGTCCTAAACTTGTGGAGACATTTTGAGGGCCTAAATGACGTTTTTTTGGGAAATGGAAAAACACTCATTTTTCAATCAAAATTTGTTTTATTGGGATATACCTTTCTAATGAGCTATCATGCACACTAAACTAAGATCGTATGCCAAAGTTACGACCCCAGGATGTTGACATTCCAATTAACCCCATAAGGGCCCATACCTTTTGGCACTTCATCTCCTAGGGTTAGGTTTTTGGATGTTTAGAGTTTCTCATTGTTTCTTAGTGATAAAAATCCTTCGAGCCTCATTGTAATATAATTCAAAAGGCATGTATCCATCACATCTCATCTCTGTGATAAGTTACGATCACCTGAGCTAGTTCGGTTTCATTCTTCATGTAAATAGTTTTCAGCATTTTCTATTTATTAATTGAAGTTCAATTTTACTGTATCTCTATGTTTCTATTTTAAATTTTTATTTCATTCCATTCTTTCATAAATTGGGATCGGTGCTATTAGAGTGATTTTCTCTTTCTCTATTTTCTGTGCATGTGCCCAACAATGCTGGGTTATAAGGAGTTGGGACTCAAACTCCTTGAACCCTTCTAAGACCATCCTCACTAACCTTGACAACATCGCATGGTGGAAGAAAAAAGTATGAGGGAGTAGGACATCCTTTCAAATTGTCTCTCAAAGAAACCCTCAAGAAACAGAGGAACAAGATGATGGATAGTTTTTCCTAGATCCTTTGGTGAATACCAATGGACAAAGCATATTCATCCAACAGTCATATCAAAGGAACCACCCCTTTTAAGGTACAATTTAATTTTTACATTCCCATATTTAAAGGCTAGGTAGATGTATATGCTCTAGATAAATAGCTAAATTTGTTGAAAGTATTATTTTTGGTCCATAATTTTTCCAATAGAAAAAATATTACTTTTGCACTCCTTAAGGTTGCCCCCAATGTGAAGGAATAGTGGAAAACTTACTGTGAGCAAAGGGTTGAGGAGGAATCCTCACTATTTTCAGTCGCACCCTTCCGGGACTCTTTCTGAGATGTTATTAAGGAATAGTATTACCTTGCTAGGAACTATGAAGAAAAGTGCATTAAATGGACCACACTATGACAACAAAGGGACCCAGAAGTGTGATAGTTCACAAATATATTTCATACCCTACACACGAAGTTGGGTATAAAGGACTCTGAGCAATAACTGGTGCTCAAGTACCATGGCCAATTGCACAAATGGATCTAGGTAGAAATGAAGTTCATGTACATCTCCTTCCCTGTGCAACATACCGATATGTTGTCAAGATCGAGCAAAAATTTAAATAGAAGAAGTGGGAATTTGCATCTATGAACCCAAAGCAGGGAAAGGACACCCCCAATCCATAGAAAAATGGACAAATCTAAGGTTGAATGACCCAGGACAACTTATCAAAGCCGTAAGCAAAAATTAACAATGGGAAAACAAAGAAAGACATAAGAAAGTGGTGTGAGTTCCACAAGAGCCCCACTCACAACATAAGTGAATGTCACACAAAGAAGTCACTAGTGGCTAAGCTAAAAGCTTCAGAGTTACATGCATGTTCTGACTCTGATCCATAACTTGAAAAAGGGAAAAATCATTGATCTAGAACCCAGTGCCATTGTTTCCACCACCAAGGTTAAGAAAAGTGGGCACGAGGATCTGGAGGAGGGTGAACATCTCTTCCACTCATAGATGTGGGTGAAGGATGATCTATTGTAGTTAATTTTCGATAGTGGGATTCAAAAGAAACTCATCTTAAGAAAGTTCATTAATTAGTTGGGCTTGCTGACAAAACCACACCTGCAACCATATACCATCGGGTGGCTCCACTAAGGGTGAGATCTCTACATCACCCAGTAGTGTCACCTAATGTAGTGCCCCACTCTAGTCGACTGATAGTGATATCACATTAACATTTATTTAGCCCTAAGGCCCACACTTTATTCTTTGAAGACCTCAGGTTGAGGATCTAGAAACATGACTCTATTATTAGTGGTTGTGATGTTTATGTATATTCTCTATTGAATTTATGATGATGATAGTAGTAAATGATATGAATGCTCTCTATTGATATCATGATGATGATAGCTTTTATGGATAGGTATGTTTTCTATTAATGTTACGATGTTGATAGCTTTGATGGATATGTATGTTTCCATTAATGTTATGATGATGATAGCCATGATGGATGTGTCCGCTATGTTACCTACTTGCATTAGTTCTGGTTCACACTGAAATATGATGTGAATGACTAGGTGATGTTAATGATGATTTTATGATAATGATTAACACTGAGAAACCTTATAGCTGATGATTGTTGAATATGGAAGGAAACCACCAGAAGCACTCGCATATGATGAGTTTAAGACACCTGGTTTGATGAAAATTTATATTATTTTATCTTTCAAATTCTAAGTCAATTTTGAAACATGCTATATATGTTTTCTGATGATATGTTAGTGGTTGCAGGCATAGATTAATTACTTGGCCGAATGACTCACATATGGGTGATGGGGTTGTACAATTGGATGGAACTACATGGGAGGGGCGGGGCAGTGTCTCTAATCTCACCCACTAGCACTCTCGCTGTGACTTGGACTGGAAATGTTGAAACACCTTAGCCTTGAATATCACTATGTCATGAGGGCAGTTCCCAAAGTTGGGTTGCTCATGAGGATTTTACGGGGGGCGTGCATCAAGGCGGATTCCTTGATCCCTGACAACATTAGTCTCACTATAGTGGGCAACATAAGAGATGATAATGGTCTTTGTCATTGCACCTATACATTCCCCTCATAGTCACTGAATGCTTGAAGGACAAGTGGTGTGGCACCCTTGGAACTTCAAGGGAATTTCTTGAAGGGCACGACCAACTTGGCACCCTTGGCATCACAAATAAACTTCTAGGTGTGATACCCTTGGAACTTCAAGGGAAGTTCTTGAAGGGCACGACCAAACTTGGCAGCCTTGGAATCATTAAAAATAAATAAATTAATAAATATAATCAAGAAATGAAAACCAGATAAATTCACATCAAGGGTAAATGATGTTAGAAACTAAGGTAATTAAATCAAGAATAAAACTTGGGTTAAGAGGATCATAGGAAGAAGTAAAATATTTTACCTTAAAAACTCTACCCTTCCCATGTTGGAAAATATTAGATAGATAATGTAGTTTAATTAGGTAAAAAGGGGAATGAGGGACATAAATGTAAGGATAAATATTAATCCTAAAATAGTTAAACCTAATTAAGAGAAGGGGATGGTGAATTAAAATAAAATTAATAAATTAAATTTTAGAGAAATATAGAGAACCTTCATGTGGCAACAACCAACATAAGAATATTCATCTAAGAGATAACTTGAGTTAAATTAGGGAGTAGATAAGGGATCAAATCTTGACTCATCAATTGACTTTAGTAATGAACACAAATTAAGGAGTAAAAAAGGGGGATCAAGAGACAACGAGGAGAAGAAATAGGAATCTTCTTGAGGTAAGGAAAAATATTATTTTTAAATTAAAATTTAAGTAAATAATTTTGAAGATCATTGATGAAAGAGTGACACATGGGTGGGTGAATAATCAAACTATTGAATTATAAAAAAATAATCAAATATGCATGAAATGCCAAGTGTCACCTATGAGGACTCCTATAAAAGAAGGGGCAAGCCATGGGAGAGGGGACTTTTTTTTATTACCCTATTTTTGGATGGATAAGACTATGTCAGAGTAGTGACTACGAGCTATAGTGAGTTTGGTGAGGTAGAGAACTTTAGAGAGGGGACTCTTGAGCCAAGGTGTGCTCTCCTTTACGAGCTAATACATTCTTCCATTGTACAACCCCATTGCAGCTCGGGGGTCCGCGGGGAAGGACAGTACCCAAGGAGTAGACTGGGAGGTCAACCGGTGGGTCATTGCATTCAGATTAAGCACATCGACATTCACACTTGGAGGCGACCAACAACGAAGGAAGGAAAATAGCAGCAAGTCAAGTTTGAATCTCGTCTCCTAGTGAATGGTATATGTTGTTATAGTATTCTTTTGTATGACTTCATTATGGTTTTAGTTAACAACACGTAAATTAGATGATATGTTCAATAAAGAGAATTTCAAGAAATTTTTATATATTGCTTAATGATTTTTGAGTTCCCAATGTTATTTTTATGGTTGTATTTTTAGTATTTGTCAAATTTGTTTTAGTATAGGGTTGGTCCCTACACTTGGTATTAGAGCAGGTTCCACCTCTAGGACCTATGGACCCTTTTTTTGGCTTCATCCTCAACTTGTTTCTTTAATTTCTCTCGTCTTGCATATTCTAATTATTTTAAGCACAAAAGCCCACTCTTTGGACATTTATTTAAAAAAAAAAAAAATTACCTAATCTCAACAAAGCATATTTTTATTTATTCCAAAATGAGTCCTCAAAGTTTACCTTTCCATCTATGAAGGAAACCTCTCCAGAATATGGTGAAAATGTCAAAATCGAAACCCTAAGTTAAAAGTATATCAATAATTTCATGGACATGGATAGAATTCTAAATCTTAAGAGCATGCTTGGAGTTTCATTTTCAGGTTACCGGTTATGGAAATTTCATGATAGTTAAAATTTTGGATTATTTTCCTATTGTTGATATTTGATTGATATTTTTATAAGGATTATTTAGTTTGTGTATTTTTAACCTTCTGATATATTTTAAAGTAAATTTTTAAATTTTGAGAAGATAAATTGTAA
>APFE030467092.1:7887-29310 GCA_000404065.3 Pinus taeda | reverse complement strand
TAAACAATCCATCTTAGATTCTGTTCCTTTTTGTGCAAGTGACACTTGTTGCACTTGGTCTCGTAATTTTGATATATCATGTTGCATTTCTTCCTCTTCTTCATGAATCATACTAGAGCTTTCATGTCGCCTACTAGGTGTTTCCATTTTCTTTCTTCGGGGCATCAATTACTGACAATAATGCTTCGCTATGCCCTTTGAATTCCTTCAAAATAAATTTTCAAACCAAGCTTCAACAAACATTTTAAAAAATATACACACCTTTTTTCACTTTGTAGGAGCTCGATATTTCCTCTGATTTATCTCTGTAATTTTGAATCATCCAGTTCTAAAATTGCGACCTGCGGTAGCCCTCTGTGTCCTCTTTCCAATGCCACTAGTCTGACCCCAATTGGATTCTCCAATGAAGAGTTATGCCAAATCTCCCATAGTGACTTGATTATAGACTAATTCAGTAGAGCGAACTTGTACGACGTTCCCCGAGTCACTGTTTCGACCTCTGGCTCTGAAAAATATATAGAGGAAACTATAGTCCATCCTCTTTCTAAACCTTTTTACGAAATTGCAATCCAATTCTCAGAGAAAAAGTTATGATAATTTTCCCCAAGTCACCTGTTTGGAATGTAATTCAGGAGTCTACAAAAAGACCAACTTCCTCAGATCATATATCCGTAATTATGGCACAAAATGCTCTGAAATTCAGATCCGATATTTAGCGCGATGTCTTCTCAAATGGTTTTTTTTTTTAACTTATGAAACGTCACAGAAACAAGTTATCGCGAAAATTCCACGATGACCTGTTTGGAGCAGCGAAACCCTAGAATCCAAAGCTCTGATACCAAATGTTATGAAACCAGCTCAAGAAAAGATAGAAAATATATATCAATGCCTTAGAATTCAGCCTCTTCAAGGGGGCAACCTCCTTTACATTACATAAATGAACAATTCTTGGATGATAAAAATGAAAAGACCTCCTTTCTATATATAAGAGTCTAAGGGGTCATAACAGAATCAGAGCCTACATAACAATAATAATGTAAGGGCACAATAATAATAATAGTGGGCTTCTATGGGGCACAATAGTAACAATATGGGCACAATAGGGGCACAACAATATTAATAAGGGGTACAACTACAACAGTAATGGGGTAATCACTAGTATTATGAGGACCCAACAGGAAGACCCTGCAATAGCGAAACATAGCTTATTGAACCATGCAATAACAGAACTCTAATGTGTTTCAAAGTCATTCAGGAGAGGAAATGCAATGAAAGGTATTATTTCACTATTGTTCAGGAGAGCCTACTTGCGCATCCTGAACTGTATGCGACCCGGGACAATATTCATAGTGGTACCCTACCTAGAGGAATTCTTGAATATAGGGCTAGTGAATGCTTGTTGTATGCCCACCCATCCATCCAACAACTCTTCAGCTCTTTCTTTATTGTAAGCTTCCCTCGTTCTTCCATTCATTAAACATTGTAAGTTGGGGGCATTTTGGGTAAAAAGAGCGTAAAAAAAAAGTGCAATGTAGTGTAGTCAAGTTGAAGCCCAGCCTATCAATCTTGAATGATCCGCTTGAAAGGATTAAAAAAAGAATTAGATTGAAAATAATAAATTTTCCACACTTCAGATGGAAGGATTTAATTATGATCAGTTAAATCTATGAAGACAGCCGACGAGAAATTGAAAGAACGCTGCCAACTAGTGGTAACGGATTTTGGATCTCATGATGCCGGCTGTAACGATCTATTGTTAAGATATGGCCTCAGATAAATGCAACAACCAAACCCTTTGTTCTTATTTAACTTGTAGATACTCACAGTGCATCTGGTTTTCTTGGGATAGCCCAAATCTTGGACAACCTATAAGTAGATTAGCTAAACAGAGAAAATTTTGGAAGTCAATATGCCTGATTAAGCTCGTGAAACCTTTAAAAAAACCTAAGTATGGAAATTAATTGATTTGTTCCATGCACTTTTGTTTTGGCGGTGACCAATTTTCTCGGAGGTGGATTCTCTATCGGAGCCAGTATTCATCACGTTATTTCAGATGAGATTTCCTTTCAAGATTTCATGACTCACTGGGCGGAATGTAGTAGGGGATCTCCTATATCCAAGGAACCTAAGAACAATCTTCAAGCATAAATAAAAGAGTAAGAACAATCTTCAAGCATAAACAAAAGAGTAATAGTGCAATGGCTAACATTTATTCCAGGGCTAAAGAAGTAGACACCAGTGACATCGAAGGAACGCAAATTTTTGAAGTTCATGCGAAATGCATTAGAACCCGAGAGTAGGGAAATTAATGTAAGAAAAAGCGATGTCAACATTAATACTTAGAATAATGTACAAGAATCCATAAACTACCAAATAGAGGACTTCGAGATGTCATGCTGAAAAGTTGCTTTTGCTGTAATATGGTGCCATTTTCTGAGTTTACCAAGTTTTACAAGTTGTAAGTGTATGTTTTGAACACAATTTTTACACTGTAATTCTTTTTATACTTATGTTTAAATAATCTATTTATACTTGATAAATATAAAAACAATATTTATCTAATTTAAATGTTAAATAAAATTGAGTAAAAATTCATCCAGAGATAAAAATGTGTTTCTTAAAGTTAATAAACGGTTTTGGGTAAGAGAAACTTGTTTATGAATTCCATTTTACCAAAAATGGATTCCTTAACCAAGTAGGTGCCATTTCCTATATTGGAGGTTTAGCTAACAACTAACGTTTCCTAAATCAAATCAAATCTCCCAAGACTGCTTCCTGTGTCAAAATAGGGGCAGTGATGTCATTTTTTGAGTGTTTTTGACCTTTTTGAGGGCTCAAAACCTGCCCAAATTTCTTTGGCATGGGTAGGCAAGCATAATGTTTCATGCCAAATCAAAAAATGCTGAGTTTTTGTGATTTGGAGGCTCCTAGAAAAAGCAAGCGCCACGTGGCGCGGCGCATAGGGCAGAAATTCCTGTTTTTTGTGCCAAAATTTTCCAAAATGCAAAAAATGCCCCAAATTTTTTGAAATTTGGGCTAAGCCTTCTCTATTAAGATCTATGTTGGGCCAAGGAAGTCTCGTCCAATATCTGAAGTCGATCGTGCTCCTTTTTTCTCTTTGATGCCTTCCTCAATTTTGCCTTTAAACTCCTGATTCACGCCTTGCACACTTTGTTCCTTGCCATGTAATGAAAAGCCATGTGTCTCAACAAGTTTTTCTCCTTGTTGGCCTTCTCCAACAATCTCTCTAAGTGGATGTTGGCTCTCTCAAGCCAAGACTACCAATCGGCATTGATCTCTTGCTCGAGTGAAGTGAACTCCACCCTCCTCCTTTGGGCAGCTTGGCGACTCTCCCGAATGTTTTGTAACTCCATGATTGCTTGCTGATCTTCAAACTACTTATTCCTCTGCTCCAAGTACTTTATAATCTGCTTAGCCCTCTCCAAGTTGAGGGACAAGGCCTTGATGTCTTCCTGCTACTCTTGGATGATTTCCTTAAGATTTTCACTTTGCGGGCCCACATTTGTATCATCACCCTCAATGAGGATGAAATCAATGTCTCACTCACCTGAAGGCCCCTCATCCTGCATTGGCCTCTTGCCTTTGTCTTGAACCTGTGTTGCTGATGACGGAAGCAAGACCCCTTCCACCCTAGGTGGAGATAATACTCGCTTTGCTGCTGTGAACAACTGCCTAGTGACCTTATGATAAGAGATAAACATTGGCATACTGACGGCCTGTATCTCATGACCCTCATGCTGATAAGAAGGTCCACCTGTCTCATGCAAAACTTCTGAAGGTCCCTGAGGAGCTCTGAAAAACTCATGAGAGATGAAATCCTCCCAATTAATACCCTGTCAGCTAAGCTGATGAATGACCACAATTATGATGAGAGCAAAATGGTAAAAACTATTGAACTACTGCTGAGGCGTTTTGTGCTAGAGTGGTCATATTTTCAATATTTCAGCATATGAAGTAAGGGATGTTCATCATCTGTACCCGGGTAAAATGCATCAACAGCGTGATATGACAAGCATATAAACGAGGGAACTGGCCCTCATAGCTCAAATACTTCATGATCAGTTTCATTAAAGGAGCATATTCATCTTTAAGGTACTGAAAAGGAAACACCCCCTTGAGCTGTCTCAAAAAGCCGAGCTTGATGTACTGTTCATAATGCTGCTAGTCAATTTGCTGCCTCTTGTTCCATGGCTCTCCAATGTTGGGAATACCAGTTGCTAGTGAAATGGATTTTGGTGTTAATGTGAAAGTGACACCAGCTAGAGTAGCTTGATCATCATGTAAATGCAACACAAATAAGCGGCCCAACTCATGGTGAAACTAAATGCTAGCGACCTTCTCACAAAATTCATAGCATGACTGGTGCTGAAAACAAGAGATGGCAAGAGGGTAGGCATGTAATTCGGCAAGAGTGGTTGGTTCTTCTCTAATGTGTTTGCCACCTCTATGAGGCCTCCTAGGTGCATGTACCTTTATAGGTGAGTCACTATGGGTCTCCTCTTCATAATCATATGAAGGATTAGATGCCATCTCTGCTAGTGGACAAACTGTCTTGGAGTTGCCTTGATGAGAAGAAGGTGATTGTGATGTTTTTGACTTTTGCCACCAAGGGAAATAGTGATGTGAGGGACTGTGGAGGGGGAAAAAGGTGAGGGATTTAGAGACTATTGGGGTAGGGTTTATTTAAGGGAACAGGGAATTAGGGAATGATTTAGGATTTTTTGTATAAGACTAGGGTTTGGGAGTTTGTATTTGGGACTTTGGGAGATGGGAATGGGGATAGGGGATTAGTGAATTTAGGGATATGTGGGTTTAGGGAATAGGAAAATCAAGGGAAAAATGGAGTAAGGGAGTGGTAAGTGGACTTGGTAGCCAAAACAGTCAATACAAACCCTAGGCACCAATTTCCTTTAAAAATTTTGAGGAGATAGGGTTTGATTTCTTCTAAACAATCACCATACATCAACCACCATGAAACAAGCACCAAACTTGGATGAAAATCAGTGATAGAGGCTCAACCTACTTGTACCAGTGACAATCCATGCGTTTTGGGCGATTTTGGAGCAAGTGTTTGAAGTTTTGGGCTTGCTCACTGTGTGCACCGCGCATCAAACCCAACGTGTCATGCCCAGTGTATGCATTGCGCCTGTGCAATTTTGAACTAAAGGTCGCAGCCCAGTGCGCTGCACTTTCTATATGCGCCGCACCAGTTACCCAATGCGCCACGCCTTTGTTTTTAGCAAATTTCTCCCAATTTCTCTTGCTCACCTCCAAACACAACTTTGCTTTGCTTCCAAGAGTGCAAATGAACTTTGCAATTTGAAGAAATGACTTATAAATAAGGAGATTTTAATTTTTGGCTCATAAAACCCACTTTCATAATTTGGAATTTGACTTTATTTTTAAACTCTGTTTTTGAACATTTTCACTTCATTTGAGCTTGTGATGAACTAAATGACTTGTGATTTGTTTGTTTTACAGGGGGTTGGAGCTACTGGGGCTAGTGAAAGTGACCAGGGTTATAGATAGAGGGATTTACAATGAAGAAAACAAAATTTCATGATTTTTGTACAATAAAAGCAAAATACTCTGAAAAAAACATCTTCGAACACTTGACGATAAAATTTATTGATGTTGGAACCTCCTCATGTGCCTGCTGGTGGTTATTGGATGCTTTGAAACACCTTTTGATGAAACCATAATGAAACCCTAGACCTAAATGACAATGAAACCCTAAAAATACCTTTGCAATCTTAAAGACAAAAAGGTGACTGTATATACTTTTTAATGAACAAGCATGAACCAACAGGTAAATGACATGAGGGAAACTATAGGAAAGCCACTACCTTCAGATGATCCATATGCCTAATGGGATGCAGATGACTGGACGAGACACCTAATATGAAATGCAACAAGAGGATTTGATCTCTGACGGAGGGATGAAGATACCGACACTAACATTGGCTCCAATGGGGATGGTAGCTCCTTGGAGGTTCCAAGAACTACAGATCTCTGGGAAAGTAGGGAGTGCCTTCGTCCATTGGGCTATGGTGTCAATAACTTCGATAAATCAAAACTGAACTCTTGACTTAAAGACTCAATTTCAGGATTGAATGTGACTCAAAATTGACTCATTTTCAAGACTGAAATTGACTGAAAGACCTGAATCTAACAAACCAAACCAAAATTGAAATCAAACTCCAGCTTTATAGCCTTCACCTCAGGCCCCAAGCTGAAGAATGAAAATAGTACACACTTGCAATGGAATTTAAACAAACCGGTATATACAGTGATGAGTAGGATAGCAAAAAACCTTTCACAAATAATACCACTTGAGGAGCCGACCGTTGACCGCTCCACCCAGATAATCTCCGCCATTCAGCTCCTGCAAAAGGAAAGCGTTCTGGCCCTGATATGCAATAATCTTGTATGGTCCTTTCCAAAGATTTTCAAATTTGCGATGTTTACCTTTCTCCTCATTCCTTGCATCCCATTTTAGCACTATGTCTCCTATCTCAAATCTATTCGCCTTTGCTTTTCAGTCATATATTCTCTTGATTCTTTCTTGTAGCTTGAAAGTATTTTGAAATACCTCCTCCCTAGTTTGTTGCAAATGAATCATTTGATTGATACTCCGCTGCAAACCATCATCTTCGCTGTCTGCTTCTTGCATAAGTTTGACCACCAGGACTACCAAAGAGGTCGGGAAGATTGTGTCCACATCGTACACAAGCTCAAAAGGAGACATTCCTATATATTTCTTTTGACTTACCCTGTCTGCCCAAAGTGCATTGACCAGCTTTTTGTGCCAACTTTTCTTGTTAGTTTCCAGCAGCTTTTTGATAGTGTTGAGAAGAGATTTATTTGAGGATTCCGCCAATCCATTGCCTTGTGGGTAATAGGCAGTCGAATGCCCCAAAGTGATTTAACACTTATGACAAAAGTCAATCATTCTCTTCATTTTAAAGGCTGCTGCATTGTCAGTGATCAACTTATTGGGACAGCCAAAATGAGACAAAATGTTGTTTACAAGAAATGAGATTATTACCGAATGTTGGCATTATGAGACAAGTGTTGTACTTGATGGCAGATCATCTCAAATGACAAATTATAGTGCAGCAAAATTCACGCACTTTCATGCAGAGAAAAAGTTTCTTTCATGCAGAGAAAAGTTCATGCACTTTCATGCAGAGAAAAGTTCCTTTCATGCAGAGAAAAGTTCACGCACTTTGATGCAAAGAAAAGTTCCTTTCATGCAAATAAAAGTTCACGCACTTTCATGCAGAGAAAAGTTCACACACTTTCATGCAAAGAAAAACACACGCACATGGGAAATCTTATGGTTGGTTCATGGTATTAGTCTGACAGTTTTTGATCCTATGGTTTTGGTCCGTGGTATTGCATCCAAAAGAATTGAACCCAAGTATTGGGTCCGTGGTATTGTTTTATTATGGTTTTGGACCATGGTATTAAGTAAGGCCTAAGGCTATAAAAGGAGAAGAAGATTATTAGGCAAGTGTATGAAAAAAGACTTGAATATCTGATGTAGTATGAGATCCAGTATGCAGGATATGGGTTATGATGCATTGCTTGATCTAAGCTAAGGATAGATCTCATCGGTTGATGGAGAACAAGATCTAAGGATAGATTGGGATCAAATGGTTTGATCATGGATAGACTAGATCTGAATTATTGATGCATGTTTTATTGTACACATGTTATTATTTGGGTATGACTGATATCTGAAATAGCCTCAAAGTCATGATTGAATATGTATAGATTTGTACGCGGGTTGGCTTTGTCGAAAGTGCGTATATACGCGAGTTTGATTCATTGTAGTAGTGTATACATAATAAAGTATGATGTTTGAAGTTGTAGTTGGGTTTGATTGTTATTGCAGAGTTCTATAGTTTGCTCTGTGTTTTGGTGACTGTGTTGTTGACAGGGTTTCAGTGATTCAGAAATTGATGATGCTAGTATTGATTGTTTTGTGCTTCAATGATATTGATGGGTCCAGTATGAAAATTGGATGAAATGTGGCCTTCAGATTATAGTGTTGTGTTTCAGGAGTATCTAGTCTGAAAATGTATGAAACGTGGTACCTGGAGGAAGAAAGAGAAGGTTGTTGCCTTCTGTAAGTCGGCACCTACGTACTAGTACATCAACTAGTACAAGAGCTAAGGGGGTGGCAGCTCCCTTCCAGTAGTAGCTGGAGAACGAGTAAAGGTTGGAGCATTTCAATAGGCCAGCACCTACATACTAGTAAGTGGATCGGCTAGTAAAAAAGCTAAGGGGGTTGTAGCTCCCTTCCAAGAGAGTCTGGAGAACGAGAGAAGGTTGTAGCCTTCTGCAGGTAGAAGCCTACGTACTGGTATAAGACTGCACCAGTACAAAACTGTTGTAAAATAAGTTTCTTATTAACAGAAGATAGAGACGACTTGCAGCAGGTGGTTTTCGCCCACATTGGGTTTCCACCTTATATCATGGTGTTCATGTGTGCTTCTTGTGTGTGATGACCTGTTCAGTTTTACTGCACCTTCTTACTATACATATGGTTAAAGAAGTTCTGATGCACTAACATTTAATGGATTAATTGAATCATAAGTTTTCTAGATATACGCTAGTTTCATTAGACACGATGGTGTATACAAGTGGGTTCCCTTAATTGAAGTAGCGTATATGTATCTAAGTATGGAAATGAAAAAGTTTTATTTATTTGATAATACTGATTCATCCCCCCCCCCCCTCAGTATTATTTCCAACACCGAATCAGTGGCCTGCTTGGTAGGAATTGCCTCAATCCATTTGGTGAAATAATCCATCGCTGTGAGGATCCACTTATGTTGTGTTGAAGAAGAAGGATGAATTTCACCGATGAAATCCAAACCCCACTGCTGAAATGGAGCACTTACTTCAATAGGCTTGAGTGGTAAAGGCTGCAACTTCCTCTTACCTTGAAAAATCTGACATTCGTGGCAGCTGGCCACTATTTTGTACACATTAGCAAAAAGAGTTGGCCAATAATATCCCGCTCTCAAGATTTTATTAGTTGTTGTCTTCCAGAAAAGATGGCCTCCACAATCTCCTTTGTGAAAGTCTTCCATCACCTGTTTCGCCTATTCTTCCAGTAAACAATTTAGCAAGACACCACCGGGATCTTTCCAATAAAGTGCATTGTTCATGATACAAAACTTTGCAGCTTTCAATTTCAGTGTCCTACCTTTGTTCTTAGCCATTCCAGGTGGTGATGATAGATTTTGGAGTACATAGACAATGTCCGAATACCAAGGAGAAAGAAGGAAAATTTCTGATACTTGTGCGGGCAGATTCTCTTCGTCTTCCTCGGACATAGTAGCAATTAGATTAATGTCCAGGGCATGCAGATTTGACTTAGCCATTAGTTTAGCTAGCTCCTGTCCTTCAATGATCTTTGTCGGTTTGATTTCCATGTCATACTCCAACAAGGCAGCAATCCATTTGCCTCTCCTCCCTTATGGATTTGTTTGTACTAAGACATCCTTAACAACAGCATTAGGAACATAATCAAGGACGTGGGAATGCAAAATATAAACCTGAAAATATTTCAATGCCTTTGCCAAAGCAAGGGCCTGTTTTTCAATAATATTGTACTTCAATGCCACATCCCTTATGGTTCTACTGAGAAAAGCGATTGGCTTCTCGAGCTGGTCTCTTTTTTGCATCAAGACCGCTGCCATAGTATGATCTGAGGCAAATGAAAACAAAATAAAATCCTGAGTATAGTCCGGGCTGATCAAAACTGGAGCTGAAGAAAGAGCTAATTTCACCAAATTGAAGGAATTAATCGCTTCCTCCGTCCACCTTACTGTACTATCCTTTTTTAGCATATTTGTGATTTCCCTTAAATGTTCTGCAAGATTGGGCACAAAGTGACGTAAAAAATTTATCTTACCATTGAAGGATTGGATTTCTTTCTTACTTCGTGGAAAATCAATCTTTTGAATGGCCTCCACCCGAGCTGGATCGATGCAGATGCCTTCCTTTGAGATGATGTACCCAAGAAGCTTGCCTTCATCCATGGCGAACAAAATTTTCTTTGGATTAAGAGAGATGCCAAACTTCCTACACCGCTGAAACACAATCTTCAAATGATAAAGGTGATCTTCATCTGAATTAGAGAAAATAGTCAAGTCATCAATATAAACAACTAGAAAAATATCTTTTTCATTAGCAAATGCTATATCCATCACCCTCTGAAAGGTTGCACCAACATTTTTCAATCCGAAAGGCATCTTTGCATAATGAAAAGTTCCCCACGGAGTGGTGAATGCTGTTTTGTCTCGATCATCCTCATGGACCAAAATTTGGTTATAACCTGAATAACCATTGAGTAGTGACATCCTGGATGCTCTAACTACTAGCTGAAGTATGTGATCCATCTTAGGCAATGGATAGTTGTCCTTCAAAGAAACTTTGTTCAAATTTCAAATCAATACATAGCCGAATCTCACCCGTTTTCTTGCACACAGGCACCAAATTTGAAATCCAATCTGAAAACCTTATGGGAACTAAGATACCAGCTTTGTACAATTGATTCACTTCCTTCTCAATTGAGGGTAGCAGCTTTGGATTTATTCTTCTTAGCTTCTGACGAAAAGGCTTTTGATTTGGTTTGATCGGGATAACATGATGAATTATACTTGTATCATATGACTTCAAATCTGAATAATCCCAAGCAAAAACATCAGTGAAAGAGGATAACAAACTGATATACTTTGCTTTTACCTGTGGAGGCAATGCCTTTGATAATTTTACCATCTTAGGATTTTCAGCTGATCCAATGTTCACATCCTCCACTCCTTTCTCGGTAGGCAGCAAGCTTGGTTTTCGAGCCACATCATCATGATCGAACAACTCCTCTAAAGGGATTAGACCTTTAGGAATGATGTTGTCTTTGAGCTACAAAACTTCCATCTGATTGACTTCTATATCCGCCTCACCATCATCGTACTCCACATCAATAGAAGTGTCTTTGAATTTACCTTTGTTTTGCAGAAATTCATCGATATCATCATCATATTGAAACACTTGCCAATACATTTGATTGTCGAGGACAGCTGGGCAATGCTTGACGTGAATCTCAAACTTGTTGTTTGAATTCATTGGAATTTTTAGATTACTTGCTACTGTTGCAAGTGAATCAGTAATGACATTTTGAGCACAGGGGACACATGTCAAAGTGTGATCTGAAAATACCTTCAAGATATCCAACACTGCATTGTGGTAGGCTCGCGTTCGAGGATGCTTAGCTTGATATTCCCCTTTCACTTGCTTGATAACTAACTCGGAGTCGCCATACACTGAAATCCTTTTGGCATTTAACTTTTTAAGAATTTTCAAATCAGCAATTAAAGCTTCATACTCAGTCTCATTATTTTAACAATCAAAAGCAAGTTTATAATAGCAGACCCTTACATTGCTTGGCACCTTGTTTGGGGCGAAAACAGGGTTGTGTATCTAAATGCCAATTCCAGCACCTTCCTTTCCTACTGCGCCATCAAAATCCATGATCCACAGGCCTACTTCATCCTCTTCCAAGTGCTGAAATTCTGTTTGTTATGTTTTTCTTCCTTGCTGTCCATCATTGTGTTGCTGCTATTGGAAGGCTGATTACTCAGCGGTACCATCAAGTTTTTTCCTTTCTTGCTTCAATATCTCTCTGAAATTTTCAGAGATCTCAGGAATGTCTTCTACCTCAACTACTTGGCTATTTACATCATTAAAACTATCTGAATACAAAACAAATGATTCTAAATCATTATGTACATAGCTGATTGGATGATTTGCTGGTTTCTCCTTGCTAGTGATCATGTACTTCATCTTTTGTTCTCGGTATAGTTTCCTCATCTGACTGAACACAGGAATGGTAGCATAGGAGAAATCAAGTTGCATCGTCCCTTTAATATTTTCTCCCCAAGATCTGGAAAGAAGCATGCCAAATCTAGGAGGTATGTCCGCCACGACCACATCCATCAAAACATTTTTAGCCGGAATCTGATCCAAACTGACCACCAAATCCTTGATAATACCAATGCACCTTAATCTACTAGAATCAAAAGAGTAAAGGTCATGATACTTTCTAGTGATATCCAATCCCAATTTCTCCATGATGGCCTTAGGCATGAGATTATGAGAGGCTTTGAAATCAAACATCACGTTATGTAACACAAAATCATGCACCCTAAGACTGATGTAGAAAGGAGCTACATCACTATCTTGAGATTGACCTTCCAATGTTGGCCCAAAAATCAATTGAGGACTATCATCCTCCACTGTTCAACATATCAGATGATGGATCTAAACTCAAAATTTTTGACACCTAACCTTTTTAGTTGTTGTTCTTCATCAACTCAGTGAAAGGGATAGATATTTTTAACTCAGCAATTTCATTTTCTAAGATAAAAACTGAAACTTTTTCTACCTCTTTCGCTGGAACCTCTTTCTTTTTCAGTTTTCTCCTTTGACCCACTTGGTTGATTGGATCTCTCATTTGCTGATGGAGTTTTGTTGGTGGTAGGATCAATTGTCTCTTTTCCCTTTTTCTACACATTAGGAGGACCATTCTTTGACGCTGCTGCCTCCTTTCCTTTCTGAATTGGATTCATGGGCACATGTCTACTTTGGAGTGAATATTGTCACTGCTAAGCTGACAAGGCATTCATATATCCTCTTTGGTATTCATCGGACTCTTCCTCAAGAACTGTTTCATTTTCCAAAATGAAATTTTCATCCCTTTGTTCAGTTGAATTCTCACAATACTCCTCATCCTCAGTGATGAAAATTAGCATATCATCGGGCGTGAAGAAATGATTTTCTTCTCCAATCACATTCTCCTCTTCATCTGATTCCGGACCATGTACAAAATTATACTGTAGAGGTGTATGCACCGGCTGCTGCACTGCTTGATCTTGGGCTCAATGCTCTCTTTGTTTGATTCTATATTGTGGCTGTTACTCGCCATGGAAGTTAGGATTTCTAACTTGAGGTTCAGGCTTGTCAATTTTCATCCTCTCAAGAATCTGCTCCACCTTTCAAAGCACTTGATCTGAAGTGGAAGCCTATTCCTTTATTGTGACTTTCTTCTCAGCTCTTGCTCTAGCTCTCTTGGCAAGCAAATTCACTTCAACACTGACTGCAATCTTCTACATGTCTTCCAATGTGGCTGGATCTTTCTCTCTTAATTGATAAGCCGTATCAGTATCAAATCTGTCCGGAAACTTAATCAAGGCCAGCCCCATATGTGGCTTTATATGATCAGGGATTGCATTTTAAACATAATTAAATCTAATACAATAATCTTGGATAGACTCACCAACATTCCGCTTGATGTGCTCGTATTCAGAAAGGATCTGAAGAGGATTTTTCTTCACTTCCCAGCGGTCTAAGAACTGTCTTTGCAGATTGGCCAATGTAGTGATACTTGCAGCCGGCAAAGCTCTGAACCATTTCCTTACTTCACCACCAAATGTTTGTACAAACAGTCTCATTGTCACATTTTCTGCATCAATCTCATGAAGATCGAAGAAATCCGTCATTCTGTCCACATGTTGCTGAGCTGTAACACTGCGAGGAGTACCATCAAACAAAGGAATTTTTCTATGATAATTGGCAGGCATATCATCCAAATTTTGAGGCAGTGCAAGGGGTGCGAAATGAGCAGCCATCACTCTTAGTGGATTCGGTCTCGAGGATGTTGGGGGAGTAGGTGCAGCTGATGTATGGGGTCTATGAGGAGGGGTGTACGGAGGCGAAGCAATTTTGGATGTTTGAGGAGTAGAAGGAGTAGACGAAGGTGATACTACCGCAGACTTTTGATCTGAGACAATAGGCTGCACGGTGATGGTGGGAATGAAAGGCAGTTCAGTGGGAATCTTTGAGCTAGATGCAATTGCGGAAGATCCAAGGGTTACAGGTGAAGTTTCTAGGAAGTCAGCGATATTTGAAGCCACAATTTAAGTCTGGAGCTGTTTCAAGATATAATCATCAATTGACTTATTGGTCCTTTCAGTTTCAAGAGCTGCAACAAATTCCGGATTCAGGACCGTAAAACCAACAACACTTTCAGATTTGGTTTCAAACAATGACGAATCAAACTGTTCATCAAACTCAAGCTCTTCAAGATACTCAAAAATCATAGGACATGAATGAGATTTGAACACGGGAATAACATAACTCTCTTGACGAAGGATTCTTGGAATAATATTGGGATTTTCGTATACAGGAGGAGGATCTAGATCTATATTGGCTCTGGTATATCTTCTGGAAGCCAGTGTGCTATTATTTCCAAGAGATCAAATGGACATTAAAAACTTGTTCAGCCTATCAAATCCTAAACTTATCATCCAAAGCTTAGAATTATCAAATGTACTGGGGTGATTTGCAGGTTAGATTTTCTGTTTATAAGACTAGACTGGAGATTGACTGAAGTAGCGTTTATCTACTTGTGCTAATGCAAAGCAAAAATGTTTCGAAGGATACCTGGCTAATCTTCAGACTTTGTCTGTAGTTTATAAAATAAAGAATACTAACAAATAAACAATTTCTTCCCCAGTGTGGTCGCCACTATTATAGAGCCTAGATGTACCTCAAGCTGAAAAGGTAGGATCCAGGGCCAACATCAAACCACGCTCAGCCTAGTAGCTAGCCCTACCAGGTCAGGAGAGGGCTCTCTCCAGGTCAATCTCAGTGAATTATGATCACTAAGGGTTTGAGATCGACTGATATAGTTACTGATTTTAGGCTAGGTATAGGTACAAAGAGTTTGATTGGATAAAATGATTATTTTGTGGGCTCTAAGGGAAAAGCAGATCTGGGGTGTAGGGAATGAGGCTCAGTCTTGCAAGGATCTCAATGGGGTAAGGTAGGCAACTGTATTTGGCACTCTAAATCAAGTGAGATGGATGGATTAGACAAAGGAGGAGTTGAAGAGGGCAAGAGAAGCCATGGATCCTCTCCAAACAGTTGAAAACATCAAAAACTAAAGCAAACTTCAAGTAGAGCACTTCAATTTCAATGTCTTCTACTTACACTCTTGTTTGATTTAGCTGAGAAGAAATAAGAGAGAAAATGATATACATAACACATGAAGAAATTCACAAAGACAAAAGAAAGCATTGTACCAAAACGAATGCCACAGGGATCCTAAAGAGTACTACAAACCCTAGTCTCAATTCCTTATCCAAAATACTGATATGAGTGTATAATGAAGCTCCTTACTTTCTCAAGAGTCCAACCATGCTAATGACTGAAAAAACACATAATATAGACAAAGAATAGCTCATCCTTGCCTCTATGGGTTGAGCTCACATGTTTAGGAGCTGATCCAACTGATTCTAAACTAGGAACTAGAAATCAGGCAATGAAACAACATGCCTCTAGAAACAAGGGAACTGATATATTCAGTTTCAAAAAACTTTTTAATTGATGAATCTACCTAACCAAGTGAAAAATTGGCATAGTTACATCATGATCCATCAATGTACATGAAATTACATCACAATTTTGACATTAAGAAAGTGAAAAAGTCAAACTGGCCAAAACTGGGCAAAAAAAGAGCAATACTTGGTCAAACTGACAAAATTTCCTCTATGCCTCACGCCTGATTCTCTATGCATAGCGCCTGTTTGGACCCACTTTTGGAGGCCTCTCTGGTGTCCAAATTCACTCCAAGTGTGCTTGCTGGAAAGGTCTGCCTATCTACTTTCCAACCCAAGTGGACTTTTTTAATTTGGCCTTCATTTTCCCTGTAAAAAGTCAAATCTCCCAAGACTGCGTCCTGTGTGTCAAAATAGGGGCAATGAGGTCATTTTTTGAGTGTTTTTGACCTTTTCAAGGGCTCAAAACCTGCCCAAATTTCTTGGCCATGGGTAGGCAAGCATAATTTTTCATGCCAAATCCACAAATGCTGAGTTTTTGAGATTTGGAGGCTCCTAGAAAAAGCGAGCGCCACGTGGCGCGACGCATAGGGCAGAAATTCTTGTTTTTTGTGCCAAAATTTTCCAAAATGCAAAAAATGCCCCAAATTTTTTGAAATTTGAGCTGAGCCTTCTCTAATAAGAGCTATGTTGGGCCAAGGAAGCCTCGGCCAATATCTGAAGTCGATCATGCTCCTTTTTCTTCTTTGATGCCTTCCTCAATTTTTCCTTTAAACTCCTAATTCACGCCTTGCACACTTTGTGCCTTGCAATGTAATGAAAAGCCATGTGTCTCAACAAGTTTTTCTCATTGTTGACCTTCTCCAACAATCTCTCTAAGTGGATGTTGGCTCTCTCAAGCCAGGACTCCCGATCGGCGTTGATCTCTTGCTCGAGTGAAGTGAACTCCACCTTCCTCCTTTGGGCAGCTTGGCAATTCTCCTGAATGTTTTGTAACTCCATGATTGCTTGCTGATCTTAAAGTTTCTTATTCCTCTGCTCCAAGTACTTTATAATCCACTTAGCCCTCTCTAGGTTGAGGGACAAGGCCTTGATGTCCGCCTGCTGCTCTTGGATGATTTCCTTAAGATTTGCACTTTGTCGGCCCACATTTGTATCATCACCCTCAATGAGGATGAAATCAGTCTCTCGCTCACCTGAAGGCCCCTCATCCTGCAATGGCCTCTTGCCCTTGTCTTGAACCTGTGGTGTTTATGACGGAAGCGAGACCCCTTCCACCCCAGGTGGAGATAATACTCACTTTGCTGATGTGAACAACTGCCTAGTGCCCTTTTGATAGGTGATAAACACCAGCATACTAATGGCCTGTATCTCATGACCCTGATGTTGATAAGAAGGTCCACCTGTCTCATGCAACTTCTGAAGGTACTTGAGGAGCTCTGAAAAACTCACGAGAGATGAAATCCTCCCAAGTAATACCGTGTAAGCCAAGCTAATGAATGACCACAATTTTGATGAGAGCAAAATGGTAAATACTGTTGAACTGCTGCTGAGGAGTCTTTTGCTGCACTAGAGTGGTCATCTTTTAAATATTTCGGCATATGAAGTAAGGGATGTTCATCATCTGTACCTGGGTAAAATGCATCAGCAACCTGATATGATAAGCATATAAACGGGAGAACTGGCCCTCACAGCTGAAATACTTCATGATTAGTTTCATTAAAGGAGCATATTCATCATTGAGGTACCGAAAAGGAAACACTCCCTTGAGCTGTCTCAAAAAGCCGGGCTTGATGTACGGTTCATAATGCTGCCAGTCAATTTGCTGCCTCTTGTTCCATTGCTCTCCAATTTTGGGAATACCGGTTGCTAGTGAAATGGATTATGTTGTTAATGTGAAAGTGACACCAGCTAGAGTAGCTTGACCATCATGTAAATGCAACACAAATAAGCGGCCCAACTCATGGTGAAACTGAATCCTAGCAACCTTCTCACAAAATCCATAGCATGACTGGTGCTGAAAAAAAGAGATGGCAAGAGGGCATGCCTGTAATTCGGCAAGAGTGGTTGGTTCTTCTCTAATATGTTTGCCACCTCTATGAGGCCTCCTGGGTGCATGTACCTCTATGGGTGAGTCACTATGGGTCTCCTCTTCATAATCATATGAAGGATCAGATGCCATCTCTACTAGTGGACAAATTGTCTTGGAGCTACCTTGATGAGAAGGAGGTGATTGTGATGTTTTTGACTTTTGCCACCAAGGGAAATAGTGATGTGAGGGACTATGGAGGGGGAAAAAGGTGAGGGATTTAGAGACTGTTGGGGTAGGGTTTATTTAAGGGAACAAGGAATTAGGGAATGATTTAGGAGTTTTTGTATGGGACTAGGGTTTGGGAGTTTGTATTTGGGACTTTGGGAAATGGGAATGGGGATAGGGGATTAGTGAATTTAGGGATATGTGGGTTTAGGGAATAGGAAAATCAAGGGAAAAATGGAATAAGGGAGTGGCAAGTGGACTTGGTAGCCAAAACAGTCAATACTAACTGTAGGCAACAATTTCCTTTCAAAATTTTGAGGAGATAGGGTTTGATTTCTTTTAAACAATCACCATACATCAACCACCATGAAACAAGCACCAAACTTGGATGAAAAACAATGATAGAGGCTCAACCTACTTGTACCAATGACAATCCATGCGTTTTGGGCGATTTTGGAGCAAGTGTTTGAAGTTTTGGGCTTGCTCGCTGTGTGTGTCGCGCCCATGCAATTTTGAACTGAAGGTCGCAGCCCAGTGCTTCGCGCTTGCTATGTGCGTCGCACCTTTGTTTTTAGCAAATTTCTCCTAATTTCTCTTGCTCACCTCCAAACACAACTTTGATTTGCTTCCAAGAGTGCAAATGAACTTTGCAATTTGAAGAAATGACTTTAAACAAGGATCTTTTAATTTTTGGCTCATAAAACCAACTTTCATAATGTTTGGAATTTGACTTTATTTTTAAACTCTGTTTTGAACTTTTTCACATCATTTGAGCTTGAGATGAACTAAATGACCTATGCTTTGTTTGTTTTGCAGGCGGTTGGAGCTATTGGGGCTAGGGAAAGTGACCAGGGTTACAGATGGAGGAATTTACAATGAATAAAACAAAATTTCATGATTTTTGTACAATAAAAGCAAAATACTCTGTTTTTTCCTCAAAACAGAGTTTTGAGGAAAAACACATCTTCGAACACTTGATGATAAAATTTATTGATGCTGGAACCTCCTCATGTGCCTACTGGTGGTTATTGGAAGCTTTGAAACACTTTTTGATGAAACCCTAATGAAACCCTAGACCTAAATGACAATGAAACCCTAAAAATACCTTTGCAATCTTAAAGACAAAAAGGTGACTATATATGCTTTTTAATGAACAAACATGAACCAGCAGGTAAATGACATGAGGGAAACTATAGGAAAGCCACTACCGTCAGATGATCCATGTGCCTAATGGGATGCAGATGAATGGGCGGGACACCTAATATGAAATGCAACAAGAGGATTTGATCTCTGATGGAGGGATGAAGATACCGACACTAACATAAAAGACATTCCAAATTTTCAAAATTTCTTCTTCCACACATAATTTTTTTTGCATAAAAAATGGTGGGCAGTAACTATCAGTAAATATGCTTCTTTACCTAAATGTAAATAATATCTCAAATAGCTCTAGTTTAACATTCTCAAAATCATTACATTTTTTTTAATGATTTAATTATTTTTCCATATAATAAAGGAATTTATTATTATATATTATTTCAATGTTAATACTTGTTCTTAGATATCTTATATACTAAGGTATAACATTGTGTCATACCATAAGCACTTATATATAAATAGTCATTAACGTAATCCCAAATCAAGTATGCTTTTGAATGGGTATCCCTATTTACATGCATGTAAGATAATAATTACCCTATTCTAGTGGTATGTTATATAACACAATAATTACCTATGCTTATTATTAATATTAGGGTTTTTGGTAATTCCAATAATAATAATAAAAAATCAATACCCTCTACCAAGGATAGATGACTTGTTGATCAAATGAGGGGGGCAACTGTGTTTTCAAAGATAGATCTGAGGTCGGGATATCATCAGTTGAGAATCAAGGAAGAAGATATCCCGAAGACAACCTCTAAGACAAGATTTGGGCAATATGAATTTGTAGTTTTACCTTTTGGACTGAAAAATGCCCCGGGTGTTTTCATGAGTTTGATGAACGAAATATTTCAGGATTAATTAGACAAGTTTATACAAGTCTTTATCAATGACATTTTGATCTACTCAGAGGCCTCAGAAGAGCATGATAAACACTTGAGGATAGTTCTACAATGTCTTAGAGAAAACCAATTATATGGGAAGTTGTCAAAGTGTTCCTTTTACCAAACCAATATTCACTATCTTGGGCACATTATCTTTGGGGATGGTATCGTAGTAGACCCTGTTGAAAATGCAACAAGATGATGGAGCTTAGTGAAAAGAAGTCGCCTTCACTAAGTGGGCCCACAAGCTATTTTTGGCGCAAAGTCTATTTTTAGACATATGGATCATGGTCTATGAGTTGCAGGATGCTATTTGTAGATGATTGGCCATGTTGGTAAAAATAGATGGACATCTATTTTTAGACATATGGGTGGAGTCTATTTTTAGATTTCCAGGCTAAAAATAGAACATTCGAATATTATTAGCTCTTAATAATATTTGGACTATAAAAATTATCTTATTCTCTTGGAGCACTTCAGTTCGAGCTACAGATGTGGCACATGCAACTGCTAGAAGGAAATACAGTTTTCTTATGGGTTAGTTGAGCTATTGCATGAAGGACTTCTGTTAGAACTCAAGTGATTGAGTTTGGTGGAGTTGATTGAGGAGTTGATGGAGTTGTGTTCAGTTTGACTTAGTTGACTAGTTGTATCTAGTCTAACTAACAAATACACTAGTGATGAGTAATGTGAATTAGTTATTAATTAATTCACTAATTATTAACTCATAAATCAACTAAAGAATACATCAGCTAACTCAATGCATGGACAATTCAGTGGAGACAAGTGTTAGAGATGAGTGAAAGGGAAAGACAACTGTCAGTTGTGACTATAGTTGTGCATGTGATTTGCACAATCAGTGGATTGAGATTTCCAATGAGGATTGTGCAGTGGAGGCAGGCAAGCGACGGAGGAGATTTGAGCTAGTGATTGATTCAGATCTAAGCTAGTTTGTGTGTAACAAGTGGAGATAGTGCTGAGTACTTGTGAGGAGTATTGTACTATGTATTGTTACATGTTCTCAATCAATATAATATACATATAGTTGGGGGTTTTCAGCTCTATGCTTTCCCCGTGATATACTGTGTTGATATGTGTGATTGATGCTTCAATGTGCGCATGCGATTGTTTCTTAATTTCACAAAATTGATGATCAACGTAGAGGAGGTTATGTATTATGCATGATTCCGCAAATAGTGTATAATCAGGATAATCTCTGTGAATAAGTGTCATAATATTCAAAATTTCTACATGGTATCAGAGCTAGCTAATTTTTAGAAGAGATTTCTACATGATATCAGTGCGAAGTTGATCATCGGATCTATTATTCAAAAAGTGTTTACATTTTATTTCTTCAGACAGAGTCTGTAATCAGGACAGGTAGCCTCTGGATTCATCTTTCTTTTGGAAGGTGAGATATCCAGTGAATGCCCATATAGTCAGTCTCTGTACGAGAAATACTTTGTTCTCACGAATTTTAGATCAGAAGTGGTTAAGTTTTGAGCTGGTGGAATTCGAATTTGCAACAGTGTTTTTGTTGGGTTATGTTATATTCTTTCCACATAGTTAACAGGGGATTTGAGGGGTACCCGTAACCCCACTTTATGGGGTCCCTATGTTAGGTTGGGCGGACCCACCTATGGTTTTGTGCATGATTTTTGCACATGTTTTTGGGACGTGATGGTTT
>APFE030467086.1:0-29044 GCA_000404065.3 Pinus taeda | reverse complement strand
AAGCTAAAAATAGTTGTAAAATTGCCTTGTAAAATGTTGTAATTTCGTAGTCAATTTGGGTTGTTCATTAAGTGGAGATCTAATGGCATAAGTTATGTTTAATTTAGGAATTTTTTCCCGAGAAGGCAACCCCTCACTATATATGAGGGAATTGTATTGCATCTATGTAAATATATATTCTAAGTAAGGAAGAGAGAGGAGATTGAGAGCAAAGAGGGAATTACAATGGATCTACTGTAGGTTGTATCTCTTCAGTTTGATGGATAATATAAAAGGAAGGATTGGTTGTTTCTCTGTGTACGTAGCCCAAACTGGGTGAACCACATATATCTGTGTCTCTCTTGTTTTATGTGTTTTCTGTGTTTATATTTCTGTAATATTTTATGTGTTCCAATGCTCTATAATATATAATTTTCTAACAACCTCACCATGGAGCGCTGGTGCATCTAAGATGGGAAATCTAAAGGTAATTTCATTCTCTACTTCTTGTGCTCTAGATCTTTCTCCTCTCTGAGTTCTTATTCTAACTCCATTATTAAATATGATTTCATATTGTTATGTTTTAGCTTTTCTTTCTCTATTTATTTTTATTTCTCTTCCTTTTGCTACTTTCTCTCTTTCTTACAAAATTGCAACATCCATGTTAAGTTCTTGTTCCTCATGCTTTTCCATATCTTCCTCCCAAAGGACCCAAAATTATTTAGCCCAATCTTGAGGGTTTACTTATAATGTCCCATTGGATAGGACTTTTTGAAGTCGCCCTTCGCTTAATATTTTTATAACTATTGAAGTTTCTTGAGTGGATATTCCTAGTTGTAATTGTCCTTCTCTTGATTCTTCCACAAAAGTGAATTGTTCTTACACTTCTTGAGTACTTGAAGTTATATTACTAGTGTGAGGATTTTTTTCTTTAACTCTAATATATTTTCTAACTTTAATAAATCTACCTTTATGATTCCTAGGCCTAATTAATCTATTCATATAAACATGACAAGGGCTTGTGAAACCTCACTAAAGTGAATGTATAGGTTCTTACCAATTTTACTCTTCCTCTCCCTAAATTTTTATGTTGAAAATTGAATGTAAAAACAGCAAAAAAATCCTAGATCTAAATCTAACTCTTAATGCACTTCCCTAAAAACGACACAAAAATGTTTTTTTGATTTATTTGCATAAATTATGGCATAAATCTTATCAATTTAGGATATTGTAAACTTAGAAGCACACCACTATATGTGAAAAGCTACTCTTAGATTTACTATATTGTAATTTAATGCTTAAAACATGGAATTGTGTATACTAGATACTTAAGAAATCTAAATTTGTAGCTATTATGATTTAATTATAGATGCAACTTGAAAATGAAATTTAAACTAATATGAGATGTAAACATAAATGATTACTAAGTCACTGTAGTGGAAAAAATAAAATTCTAATTAATCAATACAACAAGAAAGTCATTGTAGTGGAAAAAGTAAAATTCTAAGTAATCAATACAATAAGAAAGGAACTAATCTTCTTCTATATGGGCTACAAGAACTCACATTGGAAGAAAATCAGGGTGTGGAAATCTATGCCTTGATGATGGCCCACACAATAATGCTCCTTTCACTTATGTAGATTGTTGACGAAAGTATGAATTATAATCGCACATGATTGAAATGAAACATGTTCTAGATAGAAAAAATTGCACAACTAACTCAACTTTAATTGCTTGATCAAACACACATTAGAGCCTCCACTAGTAGAAGCTTCATTTATAGTGTCTTTATCCCACTCCATTAGGTGGATCAAGGACTTGCAAAAATACTCCTTTAGACTCCTAAATATTTTACTAACTCAAGCAATGTTAAACTTGGGTTTTGAAAGCAAATATCATTTCTATTTAAGAGAAAACAAGTTTTCTCATGAACATTACCATAATTAACATACCATGAAAGGAAACTAAAGCTATAAATATATAATGAATATATTAACAAAATAGAAGTGTGTCAAGTATCATATAAACAATTAAACTAATGGTTAATTTGAACATATTAATATGAAAATGAAAGAGAAACCATAGATATATTTACCAACAAATATAGCTACAAAAATCCACAACATGCACAGGAAAAATGAATGGTGTAGAGATCAAAGAATGGGGACCCTCCAAGCCTCAACTTGTACACTAAATAATTATATTAGTTGAAGAAACTCAAGGTTGTTTGATATATTATCAAGAGAAAACATGGTACAGAGTTTTAATAACAAAGTCTTACGAGTGTGAGGAACTAAATAGAACTTAAAATTAAAATTAATTGATTCCCTCAAGCTTCACATGTTTGTTCATTTATACAACACGAGATAAAACTAAAATGCTAAAGAATTTCAACCAAACCAACTAATTCCTATTTTCATCACCTTCTAGATCAAATTTAACCTTGCTAAAACCATGAAAAATCAAATTTTAATGAAATTTGAATGGATTTTCTATTTTAAACATATTTTTCTCTAGAGTATTCACGTTGTTTGTGTTGGTTGAACTCCTATACAAAACCAATAGGACATGATACATATAGGGAAACCAAGGAACAAAACACGTCTTCATTTTTACGTAGCATGCCTGCATATATATTGACAAATGAAAAACTACCAAAATGCCGACTTTCCTATAAAATATAGTAAAAACAATTTAACTATCATAAAAATTGCCAAAATTCAAAGTTTAAAAGAAAATTGACAAAAAAGCCATTTGAGTGGCTTCATTGGTCGAAATAAAGAAAAATTGTTATAAAAGTAGTGATTTATATGGTTATTCTAGCAAGAATAAGGTTTATTGCGATGGTTATTTTTCACCAAAAACAAGGACCAACACCTAGGATTGTTAAGTACTAGAGAATCCATGCACCCAAATCTGTTGACAATGCATAATTTGGGATTTTTCAAGTATAGGAAATGAGAATATGGAATCTATCAAGTGAAAAAAGTTGGCACTGAGATCCATAAAGGTTCAGATATCCAAACATATGAAAAAACCTTATAGATGGACTTTCCCAAAAGGCTAGATGCTAAATGCTAGAATCAACATGCAAAAAAACCAGGGGTTGGTAGAGGTTTAAGGATCCAAAATCTGTCAAGAGTTGTGGATGAGCTTAGATTGTGTCAAGTATTGGAGACGAACTATTAGAATCTATCAAAAAGTGGAAGTATAAGCATCTGAAACAATTAAAAAAAATACTTTCTGAACACCCAAATCCAAATGCTAATGCAATAGATAATGCAAAAATGTGGATCCCACGTGGGTACAAAAATACCTTATGGTTAAGTGGGCATTGATGTGGCATGATGGCATGTCACATTGATGTCGCATGAGGGACATGTTTAAGTGATGTGGAATGTTGACATGTTACTAATGTGGCATGATGATGTTTCATGATGATGTGAAGAGTAATGGTACAAAGGAGTTGACATGATGGTTGTTATGGTGCTACATGGAAAAGATGACATGGAATCCATATGATAAATTGTTTGATCTATGTGGACCCAAGTGGACGTTACAAGTGCTAACATGGATCAAAGGCATGAAAACACTGAGGTAGAGGCATAATGGCAACCATTTGGGAGTGACATGGATGGTGGAAGTCCTAGATAGTAGAGATTTGAAAATCCAAATTTTTCATTTAAATGGGACCTTTAAATTTTCCATATATGGATGATGACCTAGTTGATTGAGCATTCTTTTATACCCAGATGGATCAACAATTTTGGAAATCTATATTAGCATAGATCTTAAACATTTTAATAAAGGGGAGTAATGGAAAATTGCATATATGGATGTGAGTAGCAAGATGATGTGTCAAGTGAGGATGTGACCCTATGTGGTGGTGACATGTGCATAAGGACTTTAACATATTAAATGCATGTTAGTTGATGTGGTATTGTACAATGATTATACACGTCTTAATAGTACAAATGCCACATCTCAATAGTACAAATGCTAACATGACGCTTCGAAGATAAATCTTTAAATGGGCATAACTTTGTGACTAAATCTCATGTTTTGATGAAAATTATATCATTAGAAAGCTCTCAACAAAATAATGACAATGGTGATTTCATAAAGAAGTTTTAAGGTGTTTGAAAGAATAGGTATTTTGATAACCCTATTTTCATAAAGTAACCTTGGAGTTTGGATCCAGATGCCCCTTCCATTTAAAATTCCGTGAGGGGGATGATATTCATTATAGTTATGTTACAACATTCATCATGGACTATGTCAAGTTCATCATGCTATTTATTTCTTATAAAGTATTATCTTTGGAAAACAAAAGCTAAGATATTTGCAAGGTTTTGAAACAATGTTTGTGTAAATGTAATTTGTAATTTAGAAGGAACATTGTTAAGTTCCATAAGTAGCGCAACCATATAAATTAAATGGCTAGTAAATGTTGTTAGGCATCAATCCATAATAAGCATAAAAACACTCACTTTATTGAACATCTCAAGTTACTAAAATTTAAAAAAAAATCACAAGAATTAACTAATTATAACTTTATATCACCATAGAAAATTTAGAGAAGTTAGAAATAGGAAAACACCCTAACAACCTCAATCGTGATGATGGCTGGAAAATATGTGATAATTGGATTCCTACTTTAACCTACAAATCCAACCTCTCTTAACAACTCCCTTCCCTCTTCTCACTCAATTATACCTCTCAATGTCATCCATTTATTGAAATAATTACTATCCCTAATTTCAATTTAAATTTTTATCTTAAAAGTAAAATTATTTATTTTAATAATTATGAATAACTATTAATTTAATTTTTAAATAAATAACTTTTCATTTCATTTTAATGGTGATTAATACTATTTATTCATTAATAATTGTTTTAATAATTATGAATTATCGTAATAAAAATAAAAATTTAATTAGTAATTGTCAAAATTAAACAAAAATAAATAAATAAATTATGAAAAAGTTTTAATAAACCTAATGTTCACTCTCCTTCCTACAAGACTTGTCGTCTACCCATCATTCTCATCTTATCACATTCTCATACCTTTATTTATATACTTAATTGAGATTTGTCTTATTCACACATGGATCTATCCTAAGGATGGTTTGAAATGTGGATTCTAACAATATTAATGCGATGAATTCAGAAAATAACTCTACATGACAATTGATATATAAGTTAAACATATATACATTTTTAAAAAACATGTAACAAAATTCTTAACCATATAGACTCACCCTCACTTTATCATAGAGATTCATAATCTATAAATAAGTTTTGTTACAATACCCGGACTTATCAACACCACATGCTCAACAAACCATAACACAGGTTCATATGACCTTTTTTTTTTAATTAATGAATTTAATTAAAAGAAAAACATTCATAAATACTTTGGAAATAAATTTGGGCCTTTGATTTGTGTATACTATGAACATTCTATGGAGGTTAAATCCTTACCATCCACCTACTAATTATTGATAATTAAATTATAATTTTGGTATCCCTATACCAAAATAGACATGCCTATTTACATAATAAAGTGGAAAAAAACATATATGAATTAACTAATTTTTTTCATGAATATAAAAAACCAAATACTTAAAAAAAAAAAAAAGACAATTGAATATTTTTCTAAATAAAGATAAAAATTTATTACTAATTCACTATATAAAACAAGCTCACTATTAACTTGTTATTCACATTTTAATATAACACACTTAATAAATCTAACAATTTAGAATGAACATTGTTAAGTTCTACAACCAAATGAAAAGGAAGATGTGTTCATTAATCTATATGTTAAAAAAAAAAAACATAATTTAACAAAAGATACATTTTTAATCTAATTTTAAGCTAAATTATAACATTGTGAAGTTGAATTTATTAAAGTACGGTAATATCTTTTTTTTAATAATGAAAAAGATAAAAATTTCTCATTAGAATGAACATTGTTAATTTCTACCAAGCAAATAAAAGAAAGATGGTTGATTAATCTCTCTTATATATATAATTTAACCAAAGATACATTAATCTAATTTTAAGCTATATAATATGAAGGTAATTTACTAAAAATGCCAAAAATTTTTTTTTTAATAATTAAAAAAAATAAAATTTTCAACTTTATAACTTAATATTTGAGAAAAATAAACCTTAAATTTAAATATTTAATAATAAAATTAAAAACATAATGAAAAAAATACCATATTATTAAAAACTTATTAAGTATAACCTAAATTTTTTTACAAAAGCTAATATCATTTTTCAAATTTAACAATTATGTTATAAAACTTTTAATCACTACCAACAAACTATTACAAAAATCCCTTTTCCAATTTAAATATATTTTTTCAAACTCTAGACAAATAATTTTTAATTAAAAAATGATTCAAATTTAATAAATTAATTAAAAATAATTTATATATTACTTTTAACCTGAACAATTACATTAACCTCAAGCATCACAAATATGTTCTAGCTGTTAAAGTGTAATGATATTTTATATCAAAATTAAATATTATCTTTTATATAAGAATAAAAATTTCCTATTATTTAATCATCTAATATAAAATTCAAAGCAAGTATATTGTCCATAACCCACTTAAAAAAACACAAACACAAAATAATAAAATGCATTATGTAAAACCAACATAGCAGGAATAAAAGCGCTAATAATAATATATATCTCTAAACAAATTACGGCCAAAAGCAGGTCCAAAGGATTTTCTTTGATTGTTCCCATGGTTTAAGGTTCACTCGAGGGGACAAAGGCAATGATACATATTTTCGTGTTCTAACTTTTTCGCAAGATTATCTATTATCATGGAGTATTGGGTTTTTACTTAAATCATTTTAAAAAAATAGTAGATAATAATTTTTTTGAAATAATATATTATATTTTTTATATCTTTTTTCGTAGTTTTTAGGTGTGATTTTTGGAGTTTTCGCTAATTTTTGTTTGGAATTTAATTCAAAAAATTATGGTCAAATCTTAATTTGTTTTGTTTCAATTGCTTTTTTTATTACATATATAAATTCAATATTATCAAAAATCTTTAGAGCATTTTGATTGTGAAGAGTGCATTTGTCAAACTAGTGATTTCAATGAATCCCTATTGGATTTTAGACAAATTAGATTAGAACATAAACTAGAAAACTTTCCAAAAAGTCACAAGACTACTCGTTTTCTTATTATAAAGTTACAAAAATTTAAAATTAATAAGTTTAATGGAACAACTTAATTGGTGACTTCTGTATTATGAAGTAATATGTAAACCATAAAATTCAAGGTTCAAATCCCTATAAGTCAGACAAAATTAGTTAAATTAATAAATTATAAAAATATATTGGTAATTTTTATTTTATTTGAATAACTAGATGAATTCAATACTACAAATAAATTTTCTTATTAAATATCTGTTTTATAATTATTAGCATTTTTGTTTTTAATATTTTATTTAATATTTATTATTGTTTGGTATATTGATACTTTGTATTGTCAAAAACTAATGATTACATAGTTTTTCCAAATTGCACTCTGAGAATTTTAATCCTTCTTAAACAATTACTCTTGACACTAGCAAATCTGCATTTATGCTTGCAACAGTGGTTACAAAATCCACAAAATACATCACTAGGCCATAACCAACACATAGACTACTATAGGCTAAATACATCATAAATTCAAAGGCCCTTTTGAATCGACATAACCAAAACATGGAGGACATAGGACTACAAAGCTAACTGACAAGAACTCGAATCATATTTGAGGACGAAATCATTGTTGGCACCCTCGTGCTTGAACTTGGTGGATCTAGGAAATCCTCGCTATCAAATTTACATGCAATATGCCCCTCCACAAAAGAAAATAAAGAATCCATCCTATCCAAGCAAAAGCATTGATTTCTAAGCATCATTTTTATGTCTTCCAATGTGGTGAAGACGTTATACCACTCCACATGCTTGTCTTTTAGGACTAGTCCCAACAAAGTCTTCATTTTCCAGTGTAAGGCCATAAAATTCAAATATTGCTTCTTCCTGCCCCTGGGGTTACCAGGGTCAGGAAACCAAGTCGACACATCCTCCAAGATTTCTAAATCAAAGTGGGATTGTCTCTCAACCCCAGCTTGAGTCTCCAATTTATGTATCTCCTTCCTTGATTCCGACAAAACTACATTGAAGTAGATGGTATTCGAGTCATGAGTAAAGAGTCTCACTCCTCTCTTCCCCTGCAAACCACTTCCCCTTCCCCCTCACCTACAACACATTCGTTGTCTCAGCAGCATGACTGAGATCAAGAGGGAACTCCTGGAAAAACTATTATAAATACCTTTGCTTGTGAAAAAAAAAGAGATAATGCTAGACACATCCACCACAAAACCAGAGCTCCAACCTACTAAATCATCCCCAAAGCCCACAACACAAACTTCAAACTCGAATAAAGAACTTGAGCCTTGAAAAAAGGTCACAACAACCTCTACGGTCACAATAGCCTCTCCGGTGAGGGCGATTTGTAGAAATTCCTTGTAGATTCAAACTACTTATGTAATATTCTAAAACAAAAGACTTGAGTCTACTCTACTCATCAGCGGAAACAATTAAAAGATCACGAAATCATGAAGCATACAAGATAAATAATTCAATCAACAAATTACACAATGATTTCCTGGGGAAAGCCACAGCTAAGAACCCCTATTATCTATATATTACATTAGTTAGAAAATATGAGAAGATTACATTGCTTTGCTCAAGCCTGAGCAACCTTTGCACTATCTCTATATGTCTCATAGCTTACTAGACAAGCCTAGGCCAATACTTAACTAGTTTTCTTCTTGCCCAAGTCCCTATTTCCTTGTATTGTTTTCTATGGAATTAGCCCCCTATTAATTAGGGAAATTCCTCAATATGAATTGTGTAATCCTCATAGGCCTTCCTCTAACTTCATGCACCATCTGTACAATTCATATGATTATACAACTGGTAGTACATTGTCCCTGAACTCCAACCTCAACTGGGCAACTCTCAGATCTGACATGCATGAGTTATTTATGAGTGAATTATCAGTTTACTGGTTGATCACTGTAGGGAACACCACACTACTAGACCTCCCACTAGTTCCTCCAACAGTTGGAACTAGTTTAATTGACTTTAACTCACCTAAACTGAATTAATTAATTAGAACTCAAAATAAACTAAACCAGGGCTCCTATAAAGTAGGAGACACTCTACATGACTCAAGTTAGACACTCAACTCGAATTAACTGAGCCAACTATGTCAAATTAACTTAGTTAACTAATACAAGTTGTCATGGGATGTGGAAATACAATTTTATTCCCAATTTAATTCAAGGACAAATTAAATTAGAATTTTATTGTTGCATTTTCAACACTCCCTCTGAACAAAAAATGGATTATTTGCTACCCTAATCTTGCATTTATGCAACTCAAATATGCATCTTGACAATGTCTTTTTCAAAATATCAGCATCATGTTCTTCTGCAGAAATGTACACCAGCAACATGATTCTCCTCTGCACACAATCTTGTAGATGGTGACACTGGATGCTGATATGCTTGGATCGATCATGAAAAACTGGATTCTCAAATAGTTTGATACGACTCTGATTGTCACAGTAAATTACTGTAGGATCCATCTATTGACCAAATAACCCAACAAGGACCTTCCTCATCCACATAGCCTCACAAGTTGCTTGACTAGCAACCATGTACTTTGTTTCTGCCGAACTAAGTGCAATTGATATTTTCTTCCTATTGTACCAAGAAACTATTGTTGACCCAATACTGAAGATTTCCCCTGATGTGTTCTTCCTGTCAGATGGACTCCCTACCCAATTTGCATCTGTGAAGCCTTAAAGCTTCACTCCCTCTCTTCGTCTATACCAATGACCAAACTGACTGGTGCCTTTGAGATATCTCAACACATGTATAGCGACCTTCCAATAGAGTTTGGTTGGCTTAAACTTTGCTTGACTAAGATGGTTAACTGCAAAACATATGTCTGATCGTGTGTTCACGAAATACATAGGTGAAGCCACAAGCTGCCTTTAAATAATAGCCTGCACTACTTCTTCTGAAGTATCATCTTCATTCCTCCAATTATCTGCTAGAGGAGTCTCCATGGGTTTGCTTCTATCCATGTGGAATTTCTTCAGTATCTCATTGGAATACTTGCCTTGAGAGACAAAAAATTCATCATCTCCTTGTCATACTTCCATACTAAGGAAATAATGAATGAGCCCCAAGTCCTTCATCTCAAATTCTCTTTCAAGATCCTCTTTGCAAGATTTTACTAGCTTCTCATTACCTGTTAGAATTAAATCATTGAAATATAATATTATAATCAACAATTTACCTTCAACTAGTATATGGTAAAGGTTCACATTTGCTTCACTTTTGGTGAAGACCAACCTAGTGAAATAGATTTCAATCTTGGTGTACCAAGAACAAGGTGCTTGTTTCAATCCATACAAAGCTTGCTTGAGTCTGTATACATGTGACTCTCTGTTGAAGGTCTCAAATTTTTTTAGATACTCAATGTACAACTCTTCCTCTATCACACCATTGAGGAATGTTGCCTTCACATCCATTTGTTGTATCTTCCATCCCATCTGCACTAAAAGTGCTAGAATAAATCTGATTGAAGAGGACCTTCCTACTATAGAAAAGGTCTCCTCTTAATTAATTCCCTCCACCTGAGAGAACCCTTTGGCCACAAATCTACCCTTGTGTTTCTCCACACTCCCATCTCTTGCTTTCTTTACCTTGTAAAGCCATCTGGAACTCACCACTGACTTGCCTGCGAGTCTTGGGACCACTTCTCGAACACTGTTTCTAATAATGGAGTCATACTCCTCAACCATGGCATCAACCCATACTGGCTGTTGCACTGCTTCCTTGAATGAGGATGACTCAATCTCTACACTCTCACTCATCAGAACCATGTAGCCAATGTACCAATCTGGTGACTTCCTCTGCCTACGTTGTGATGTGGGTGCTCCCACATTCTCTCTAGCATCATGCATCAATATGTCTGCCTCTTTGGTGTGCTTCCTCCAATCTCTGGAAGTCTCTATATGAGTGGGTGCTTCCGCTCTCTACTCCTCTACATGTGGTTGCTCCATATCATCCCGAGTTTCTTCCTTTGGAGCTAAAATCTCCTCTTCTCCATGCAACTAAAGCTCCCTCTCAAGGGAAAATCTCATGGCCTTCTCTTCACCGATTCACATATCTATGAACCATTATCATCCTAGGAGATGGAAGGTACACCCAATAGTTGTGAGTTGTATCAATGTACCCCACAAATATGCCCAACTCAGTTGTTGGTTCTATATTTTTCCATGCATCCTTGGTAACATGACAGTAAACTAATGAACCAAATATCCTAAAGTGTGCCACATCCGGTTTCTTACCTAAAAAAGCTTCTTCCGTTGTACTCATCCTGAGAATCTAATGAGGACATCTATTCTGCACATATACATTTGTGTTGCATGCTTCAGCCCACAAGTGCAAAGGTAGGCCCTGATGATTTAACATCACCCGTGAATCTCCCACAATAATTTTGTCCTTCCTTTCAGCCACCCCATTCTGTTGTGGGTTATCGAGTGCTATTAATTCTCACCGAATTCCTTCTGATGCATAGAATTTCTTGAATTCATTTGACACATATTCTCCACTATTGTCACTCTTGAGAGCTTTAAATTTCCTACCAGTGTCGTTCTCAACAAGTGCTTTAAATTCAAAAAATCTAGCGAACATCTGATCATTGTTCTACATGAATAAAATCCAACACTTACGAGAAAAATAATCTATAAATATTACATAATACATGTTCTTGGCTGTGGAGAATGTTGAGAATGGTCCACACACATCTGAGTGAACTCTTTCAAGGATCGCTTGCACTTAAATGTCCTTATCATGAAAGGTAGATTTGGTGTGCTTCCCTATTGTACATCCTTTTCATTTGTCTCTCTTCTCTAGCGTACCCTTGGGAAGTCCTGTAGAAATTTGTTTCATGATATTCAAATATCTGTGGTGCAAGTGACCCAATCTTCTATGCCACAACTCACCGATGTCTCGAATTTGCACTTTCTCTTCTTTTATGCTAAAAGAAGCATAGTATTATAATCCAATTTGTAGAGGTTCTTCACTCAAACCCTGATCCACTTCACTTGTCCTGAGACTATGTGACGAAGGAAAGCCTTTCCTTTGCTAAAAATCACATTGTAGCCATGGTCCTCCAACATGGCTTGTAAACCAAATTCTTCTTCAAACCTGGAACATACATGAAATATTTTAATGTGAGAGAACCAAACTCCCTATGAAAGGTAACAATATCGATGTCATTCAAGCTATACGTCCCATCATCTCCCATTTCGATGTGCATCTAGAGGTCCTTCTCCTCCAAGTCACTGAACAATTATTTGTTGTCGGTCATATGAAGGAGGCTCCACTATCAAGATACCACACACTACCCATCATTGATGTCACCATGCAAGCGATGAGGGTGAAATCCAACTTAAATTTTGAAGCAAGAGCTTCACCTACCACTCCTTCTGAGAGCTTCTTGTCAACCTTCTTGTGTAGACACTTCGTGGCATAATGTCCTTGCTCGTGACAGTGAAAACATTTATGTTGAACATGGCAACAACAAATGATAAAAATAGCACTTCTAAAATAGCAGTTTGGGTACCAGTGCTGGATTGGGCAACAGGGAATGAAAATGGAAGTGATAAAAATAGAAGTTCTATATTTAGCAGTTCAGTGTGGATTCCTATTTTAGTTAGTCCCTGGACTAGAAATAGGAAGTAAAATTCGAATTTGATATTAACAGCAATTTGTAAATTAATTAATTAATTTAGTTTGAGTTAATTAGTTAAGGAATTACGAACTTGAAGTCTATGTGAGAACATGCAACAGTTTCTCCTTTGATTGAGGGATTTAACCTTCAGTTAAAGGATGAGGATGAGTTGTAATTATGACTTGTAATTAGTTGGCTCGGTTAACTGAGTCAAGTCCAATTAGATTAATTTAACAAGTTTTTTAAATTAATGAGATTCATTTTGTTAATGTTTGCATGCATGTAACCACTAGTATTTTCAGATAACTGAATATTATAGCTTAAATAACTCATGCATGTCAGTTCAAACAGAGACCCAGTCGAGATCAAATGGAGGGACAGTGTACTATCAGTTGCTAGGATATTCCTTGTGAATATTACTTGCATGCAGAAGGAATATTATTCCTTATGGATTGTATAGTTGGACTTGAGGTTACAGCAAGTATGATGTGGCCAATTCACACATGTTATGACATTGGACCCCAATCAAAACTGCGCAAGGAAATAGGACTTGTGTAGCCTATATATTCAAGCCTTGGTAGTCCATGAGCTACATCATCAGAGTATAGAGAGAGAAGAATAGCTTTTGAGCTGATTCTTTTTGTATGTTGTTGAGGATTTCCACTTGATTAATAATACAGAGATGGGGTTTTAGGCTGGCGCTTTCCTCATGTTATATCTTCTGTGTTATGTTTGATTACTTCTCATTCTTAGTTATATCTGTTCATGCTTGATGTTGCTCATGTTTAATTAATCTTCTGCAAAGTTTATGGTAAATTTAGATCTAGTATTATGCTTTAGTACATTGCATATATCAGTTTGATCTGCAGGTGAAATTTCTACATGATATTAGTGAGCTAGCTGATTTGTAGAGAAAATTCTACATGGTATCAAAGCACAGGTAAAGAAGGGAGAAGTTGAAGTTTGTGGTTTCTGAATATTGAATTGAGTTCTTATCACATCTATTTCACTGATGGTGTTCTATGGTTTGAGACTCGAATATGCCCTTGATGGCAGTTCGAATTATATAGCCTAGAAAGATCGCATGGATGCAGTATTAGAAGATAATGGCTTTAAGGACTTCATTGATCAAGAAGTCCCGAAGCTGACTGATGCTACTCAACTGGTAGAATGGAAGAAGTGTGTGGCTAGAGCAAGGAGAATCCTTCTGGAGGGAGTTCGAGATCACATTGTCTCAAGCCTCCATGGGAAGGAGACTTTGTTTTTGATGTGGAAAACATTGAAAGATCTTTATCAGAATAGCAACAATCAGAGGAAGTTGGCACTGAAGGAAAAACTTCAAAAGATTAAGTGTGAAAAGGATGACACGATCTCTATGTATCTGAACAAGCTCACCTCATGCAGGGATGAGCTTGGAAGTGTAGGGATCGTGACAACTGATGATGACATGGTGAGTCTTGCACTCCTCGGTCTTCCTAAGAGCTGGCATAGCTACCAGGACTCGGTTAATGGAAGAGAGAAACTGCTAGATTGGGAACGACTTTGGTCGGATTTGATGCAGGAGGAGATAAGAAGAAGCACCAGAGAGGGTTCTTCATCCATGGATAGTGAAGAAAAATGTGCCTTAGTGAGTAAGGTGAAGAAGGGGAAGGAGAAGATTTCTCTTTCTGAGTCCAGTTCTTCCCATGGTGGGAAGAAGTTTGACAAATCAAAAGTGTGATGCTTTCGTTGTCATGAGGTGGGCCATTTTGTTACAAATTGTCCACTAAGGAAATCCAAGAAGGGATCCAGGGAAGGATCTGAGGGTGAGGCACTTGCTTCACAGTTCGAGCAGGATTTCACACTCTTCGCATGCATGGTTTAATCCATGGTGGGAAGTGGTTGGTTTCTTGACAGTGGAGCTTCTTTCCACATGATCGGCAACAAGAGTTTGTTCAATACTTTGGAGGAGAAAGATCTCCAGATCTCATAGCGATGGGTAATGATGAAAAGTATAGTGTTTCAGGGGTAGGCACAGTTATTTTTCAGAGGGAGAATGGAGCTCACCTTACCTTAACCAATGTCAAGTATGTACCGAGACTGAAGAGAAACTTGGTGTTGATCGCAATGCTGGAAGACAGAGGCTATGATGTAGTGTTCAGTAAGGGAAAGGTTTTCCTTAGACACATCATCACTAGACAGGTGAAGAAGATTGGTTCATGGGTCAAGAACTTGTATGCTCTTGAGGTTCAAGATGCATGCAAAACCTTTAGCAGAAAGGCAACTGATGGAGACTTGGTGGTTGAGAGGGATAGTATATTACCTATCAACATGTAGCGCCAAAAGAAGTCTCAAATTATTGTGGAGGAGCCACAATTGGTGCAGTAACTTCAGGAGGTTGTGGAGCAGCCACAATAGGGGAAGTTGAGAGGAGATCGAGTAGAGACATCTACTCATGCAGAGACCTCCAGTAGGGGGAAACTTCGAGCCAGGTGGGCAGAGGGATCACATGCAGCCATACCTCCAGGTAGGAGTTGGGGTGATGTGGAGTGATTGTCCCAAGGAGGAGGGGCAGGATCCTTGAGGTAACCAACCTGTTTGATTCGACTTTATTACAAGAGCCCCGATGAGGAGTAGCAGGACTAACTAATTTGGTAGAGATAGATGCAAATGGAGCAGCAGAGAGAGCTACAGTGCAGGGAATCCCAGGACAGCGCAGAGCTAGCAAGCTGCAGAAATGCGAGAGGCACAAGTGTGTTGCACTAGTGCAGGGTAGCACAGAGACGTGTGCAACGGTGTGAGATGCATGGAGATGTTGCAATAGCATAGAGGTCATAGAGGGAGCACGTGTCAACAACAAGTAGAGCTTCAGCATCAAAGTATGTTTTTAGCCCAACAGAGAGGTCAGTTGGGAGTTTTTTTTCTTTCGAGAGTTGCTCGAGCAACCACACTTGGTAGAAGAGTTGCATGCAGAACATTCCAAAGGTATAGGATCGAGTTCGAGAGGAAGTCTTTCTTGCTGAGAGGGAGTGTTGAAAATGGAAACAAGAAATGCTAAAAATAGAAGTGATAAAAATAGCAGTTTGGGTACTAGTGCTGGATTGGGCAACAGGAAATGAAAAATGGAAGTGCTAAAAACAAAAGTTTTATTTGTAGCAGTTCAGTGTGGATTCCTATTTTAGTTAGTCCTGGACTAGAAATAGGAAGTAAAATTCGAATTTGATATTAACAACAATTTGTAAATTAATTCATTAATTCAATTTGAGTTAATTAGTTAAGGAATTATGAACTTGAAGTCTATGTGAGGACATGCAATAGTTTCTCCTTTGATTGAGGGATTTAACCATCAGTTAAAGGATGAGGATGAGTTATAATTATGAGTTGTAATTAGTTAACTGAGTCAAGTCCGGTTAGATTAATTTAACAAGTTGTTAAATTAATGAGATTCAGTTTGCTAATGCTTGCATGCATGTAAGAAGTGGTATTTTCAGATAACTGAATATTATAGCTTAAGTAAATCATGCATGTCAATTCAAACAGAGACCCAGTTGAGATCAGATGGTAGGATAGTGTACTATTAGTTGCTAGGATATTCCTTGTGAATATTCCTTGCATGCAGAAGGAATATTATTCCTTATGGATTGCGTAGTTGGACCTGAGGTTACAATAGATGTGGCCAATTCACACATGTTATGACATTGGACCCCAATCAAAACTGCGCAAGGAAATAGGAGCTTGGAGGACTTGTGTAGCCTTTATATTCAGGGCTTGGTAGTCCATGAGCTACATCATCATAGTACAGAGAGAGCAGAATAGCTTTTGAGCTTATTCTTTTTGTATGTTGTTGTGGATTTCCACTTGATTGATAATACAGAGATGGGGTTTTAGGTTGGTGCTTTCCCCGGGTTATATCATCTGTGTTATGGTTGATTACTTCTCATTCTCAGTTATATCTGTTCATGCTTGATGTTGCTCATGTTCAATTAAGATTCCGCAAAGTTTATGGTAGATGTAGATCTAGTATTATGCTTTAATACATTGCATATATCAATTTGATCTGCATGTGAAATTTCTACATGATATCAGTGAGCTAGCTAATTTGTAGAGAAAATTCTACAATTTAATCTTCGACATGTCCTTCTTCTTTCTACCCTGACTGAAATATGATCTGGCATGGGATGTCTTCCCTTTCCATTTCTTCACCTTTCCAATTGAGGCATTATTCTCCTCATCATCATGCTTGGATGAGGATCCATCTCTAGTGTTCCGCCGAATCTCTTCTTACACCAAGTCGAAACAAAAATTCTCCCACTCTAGTAGCTTCTCCCTCCCATTTACTAAGTTATGGTAGTTGTGCCAGCTCTTGGGAAGGCCTAGAAGTGCTAGGCTAACTAGATTGTCTTCAAAAACAGTAACACCGACACTTCCAAGCTCATCCAGACATTGGATGAACTTGGTCAAGTACTTTCGTATTATGTTGCCCTTCTCCATCTTGATTTTCGTGAGCTTTTCCTTTAGTGCTAGCTTCATGTGGTCACTGTTGTTTTGAAACAAGTCTGTCAAGGCCTTCCCCATTGCATATGCAGTCTCCTTACCATGTTGGTTTGAGACAATTTGATCTCAAACTCCATATAGGATAATCCTTCATGCCTTTGCAACACATTTTCTCCACTCTACCAGATCTTGAGCATCAACTGCTGGAGGCTTAAAAATATCTTTGTTTATGAATTCCTCAAGTTTGTTGTCTTCCAACACTACCTCCATCCTGTCCTTCCAAGAAATATAGTTCGAACTACCCTCAAGGGCATATTCAAGTCTCAATTCGTAGAATGACATCCTACTGGCTCTAAAGTATGATACTGCAAATTTGATTTCAGCTGCAAAATACAAACTTGTATTCTCATATTCTAGAGTGATTTGTTCTCCGATACCATAAGGAAATTCCAATGTATATTCAATTCGTCTGCCATTCACTCGGTGCAATTCATTTTTTTCAGAAGAAAAAGTTGTATAGTACTTCTGTTATATTCAAAAAGGATCTGTATATACATATGAGCGAGATTATTTCCCCAGCATAGTATCCTAATCAGAAAGTATTTTCAGTTTTACATCATTTTTATTCATAAGACAAGTATGAGGTCTGTATAGAGTTCTTATCATCATGGAAAATATTCAACAGTTCAAAAATATGGCAATACCTGGCCAAAAAACATTTTATCCAGAAAACGGGAGCATGAAGCATACTAGATTTTGTCCACTTTAATTACCCAGCATTAAGAAAGGCTAAATGACATATGTTGTAGATTCTACAAAGATACTCAGATGCCACTTACCATATGGAGACTGCATACCCTTTTTTGATAGTTCATCCGCTTGCTCATTTTGTCCCCGCTTACTATGTGTGATAGGGAATAATGAAGGATTCCATAGAGAAGTGATCCTACCCAACCATCCAAAAAGGCTATCATTTTTTATAGTTTGATTTCCCTTCACGTGTTCTATGATTATTTTGGAATCACCATAGATATTGATAGGGCTGATATCCATGGATATGCAGAAGAGAAGCAGACCATGTAGAGCCATGGCCTCGACTTTGTTATTTGTTCCATTGCCACCATTCCAAAACATGAAGTATTGAAGCTCCCTTGATATACCGATATAAACGCCACATGCGCATTTGCCTTCTTTTGTTGCTCCATTAAAATGAGCCCATGGGAAGAATAGCTTATGTGAATCTGAGGCTATTTTTTTATGCTTCATTTGTTGAGGAATGTTTGGGAGTATTGAATAATAGAAGGGGATAACCTTATCAAAAATATGCCCAAATTCCTCCTTGTTGTTTTGAAAAATCCTTTTATTTCTCCACTTCCAATGAACCAGTTAACAATTAGCAGAATGGAACGCCAAACTATTTTTTGAGAACCCCACCATTCTTATGCATCTGTTATGGAGGGGTGAGAAGTTTCAGGAAAACCAAAATAAGATGCCATTTGCTTCCATAAATTCTGAGATAGTGGAAAATTTAAGAAAATGTGCATGTTATCTTTTGTATTGGATAAGTAGATTATGCATATGGCTGGTCCATGCCAGCTTCTTTTCTATAAATTTTCCCATGTGAGATTTTTGTTATGATAAACTAGCCACGAAAACAGTATTATTTTTAGAGGACAACCAGCCTTCCATAAAGACTATGGAAAAAGTTTCTGAGAGATTTCTCTTCGTTGTTCTATCAAGGAGAGATATATATCTCTCACTAACACATTGGGTCGGCCTCTCTTAACCTACCAAACAATCCTATCTTTGTCCTCTGTTTTGTAAATCCTAGCATTTTTCATAGTCCAAATAACCTTGTCCCATTGGGCAGCCATTGTTCCCCCCAGGCCCAGCTCTCTATTCGATTTCCATTGAGGAATAGCACCCTTCCATTCATTTATTACTTGTGCCCAGCGGAAGAGACATTTTTGGTGAAGGGGCATGAGAAGTTCTGGAGAAATTGGGGAATCCATCTCTACCCCCATGATTGCATCGGATCCAATAAGAATGTAGTTTCCTGTATGTAGTTTCCAAACTATATTCCTGGAGAATAAAGGGAGGAACTTTTGAAAACTTCTCCAGATCGCCGATCCTTGAGAGGGCCACATAAACTTATTCCCGTACCAATAATATATATCTTCATTCCCCATATATTTCATTATGATATCTTGACTCCATAAACTTTCCCCAAAGCCCGCTCTCCAAAATGATTTGCATAATAGTCCCAAGTCAAACAAACAAAGATTCATTAAGCTCCAACCCCCCCATTTTTTTGGGGAGGGAGATTTTTTCCAGTTTTGTAAGATGGAATTTCTTCTTATCCTTGCATCTTCCCCAGATAAAGGTAGCCATTAGACAATTTAATTTTTAAATGGTAGTTGAAGGAATGTAAAATAGATGTGCCCAATAAACAGAAATCTGTGCTAGAACCAACTAAGAGAGTATCATTCTGCCAGCTAAAGATAAACATTTAAATTCCCACCCCGATATTCTCTTGTAAAATCTGTTAATGATCCATGACCAGTCAGAAATGTTGTAACCCATGGGCTTAAGATGGTATCCCAGATATTTGATACCTCTTTGATGGAAACAGCTTGAATGTTATATAACTGAGATATATATTCCATCTCGTCCATATTAAATTTACCGAAATGAAAAGAGGATTTCCCTTTGTTGATAAATAACCCTGTGGCCCTTTGAAATGATTTTAATATCTCATGCATAATGAGCCAAGACTGTTTACAAAGCATAGAAAATAGTAGGACATCATCCACGAAAAGGTTGTGTGTAAAAGAGTTACCTATGGATATGGAAAGAGGGCCGATATTTCCCGCAACAACCGCTCTTTTTAGATGGAGATTAAGGGTATCCATGACCAGAATGAATAAAAGGGGTGATAGGGAACATCCCTGACGCAGACCTCTTTCAGCTAAGAAGAAGGATGTGGGATATCCATTTATGAGAATGGCAAAGTTGACCCCTTCCACACATGCCATGATCCATTTAGTGCACAGGTCGTTTAGCCCGATTTTTATAAGTAAACATCTCAGATAGCTCCAATCTAAGCAGTCGTAGGCTTTTTTTAGATCAATTTTAAGGATGGCAGCTCCAATTTTTTTGGTTTGCATTGAATGTAAAGCTTCCTAAGCGATAGCCACTGCTTCTAAAATGTTTCTGCCACTTAGAAACCCATGCTGTTCTTTTGAGATATGAATTGCTAGATTGCCACAAATTCTTTCAGCTATGATTTTTGATATGATTTTATAGATGGCATTGCATAAAGATATCGGCCTGAAGTCTGCGAAAGTAAGGGAATCCTTTCTTTTTGGAATCAATGCTATATAGGTGGATGAAATGATATTATGTATCTTCCCTTGAATTTTGGTTTCTTCCACCATCCCCAAGATATCGCTTTTCATCATATCAAAGAAATGGATGAAAATGTCTATGGTCCAACCATCAAGGCCAGGGCATTTGTCTTTCTTAAATGATTTCATTACAATAAGCAATTCGTCCTCCGATACAGTAGCATATGGTCTTGCATTATCCTCATCATCAAACATTTTTGAGAAAGGTTCTATGCCCCATAAAATATATTCTATACTCCTGTTAGCATCCCGGGAATATGCCTTTTTAAAGTATTTGACAACTCCTTTAGATATATCTTCTTATCAGTGTAAATAATCCTCCTCTTCATTTTTTATTTTCCATATAGAATTTGAAGCTTATCTTTTGCTTGCAAAGTGGTGAAAGAATTTAGTGTTTTTATCTCCCTCCTTTAGCCAAGTGGCTTGGCTTTTAAGCCGCCATGAAATTTCTTCAATTTTTAATAAACTCCGTTTCATTTTTCCAAGCTCCCAAATCCGTGCCCGAGTTCTCCATGGAATGGATTATGATGACATACCCTCAGCTAATACTTTTAGTTCATTATCAATCCTCTTCAATTCTAAACTGTTTGTTTGTTTTTTCTGGATCTACCATTCTTTAACTTTGGATTGAAGATTCCTCATTTTATTAATCAAGTTCTTTGTTCGCGAAACATCTGTTGAAGGATAGTTAGCCCTCCAAAAATCGCGGACCATGCAAATAAATGATTCATATTCAAGCCAATACCTGTTGAACTTAAAAGGGTAAGTTTTTCGAGAATTTTGATCCTTCCATTGTAAAGAGATCGGCCGATGGTCCGAAATGAACACTGGGAGTGTATGGGAGCTCGGAATGCCATATTTCTACAGCAGATTTTCATGCAAGATGAATCTATCTAGCCTTTTAGCTATGTAGGCTTCCCTGGACCTTCCATTGTCCCACGTGGGAGACAAATAGTTTGGACAAATGTCTACCAAGTTATATTGTAGCATTGCTTCGCTGATTTTTTCCCCAATAGAATCAGTCTTTTTCCCCTTCCCCCAAACTTCGTCCAGTCCCAAAGTGCAATTCAGATCTCCTGTGATGAGGAGCATTTCAATCTCCAAAATACCACAGGCAAAAAACAAATTCCAATAGGAAGCTCTGTCTTTGTAGGGAGCATAAACATTAAGTATGTGAAAACAGTCAGTGTACCCTCTATATTTTGCAACCATCAGGATTACCCCAACGCAACAGAATGTTCTTGCAGATATCCACCTCGGATCCCATAGTACAGCTAATCCACCTTAGAGGCCATTCACCTTCATTGCCTCCATATACCAGGATGGCAGCATACGCCTGAAGAACGAGATAGTATCCTGTCTGTCATGCATGGTTTCCTGAAGTAGATTTAACCTGTATGAAGAAGAGAAAATTAAATATTTTTGAGCTACAAACTTGGGGTTAGCTCCGAGACACCTTATGTTAATAGAAAGTATATTCATCATCGAGAATTCTTTTCGGGCAATTCTGCTCTAAGAGGCCCAGATTTAGAATAATTTGAGATGGGGATATCAATGAGGGAGGATTCCTGATAATTCAGACTGTGAATGCCACATCTGCCCCTAAAGTGTCTACTGCCCTTGTTGTTTTTACGGCGAACAGTGATGTTCTTCGCTGAATTAGGACTGATGACAGGAGAAGATAAATTTCGGTGTTTAATTCATATACCCTTTGATCCAATTTAATTCATATTCCTTTCCACCATTCAAGATTTGATTCTGCTATTGATATCAATTGTTGCCACTTAAATTGCAGATTTAGCATTGATGGGAAAAAAGGGCAAAGTGGTAAACAGAGTTGCATGTTTCTATATTTCGCGTGCAGAATTTTGGCTTAAATGTACGAAACATCCTCTTATCAATTGATTATGTTTTAAAGTGTGTTGTTGTGGGTGTTTTGCAGGTAATGGTGGCCTTTGCAAGGGCTTCATCGACAACAAGAATAGTGTATCTACGTACAAGGCCAACAACGCCTGTGCTGACTTGATTTCCATATCTTTATTATTTATTTATCTCTGCCAACACAAACCCCCAGCTGATGGCTTACAAATTCTCAATCTATCCAAATATTTAAAGCATGTTTTACCTATATTTTCGTTTTTAACTCATATTTTCAATTTTCTTATTTAAGGTGTACTTTTCAATTAGAAGTCACCCTTACAAAGGAGATGTCATGCATTCAAGAGCCTTGAGGGTGGTTGTGTCATTTCCTATAGCAATTCCAATTGCTTTGATTGGATCTTGGATTCTTTCTCAAAAGGGGCTAGGACTAAGACAAAAGCAATTTCTTTGTCAAGATCTTGGAATTATTTCTCGAAAGGGGTTGGGACTGCGATAGATGTTGAGGTCAAGGCCACCGGCATACAATAATAAATATATAATTTTTTAAACAAAAAAATTAATAAAATACATTTTGTGTTATGTACGTATTCCAAACTATTGCAAACAATGAATAAAATACGTTTTCTGTTATACACATGATGCCAAAAAATTTCTCGATCCTTTTTTTTCTTATGCTTGTACTTTGATCGATTTTTTTTTTATAAGGTTGATAGGACTCTCTGATTTTTTATTTTACATGCCCATTATTCATCCCGCTACGAGGGGAGGTAGGACAAGATTTGAACCCAAGATCCTCGGTTCGATGAGACTTCATTCCACGACCATCGCCACTTGAGCTACCGCAGGTGGACTTTTGATTGAAATTTTTGGTACGAAGGAAATTAGCTAATTTATTTAATTAGAATTAAAGAATTGTAATCTTATTTTTATCATATATTTATTAATTAGATACAATTTTCTATAAAAAGAAAAAAAAATTTATATATATATATATATATATATATATATATATATATATATATATATATATATACTATATATATATATATTATATATATATAGTATATATATATGTGCACACACACTGAAGGTGTTTCTCTATGGGTTTGGGTTGGGTATATTTAACCAATCAGATTCTTGAATTTTTTCCCTCTAGCCCTGCTTTTCCTCATCTGCTTCCGTGGCCACCGAGCCTACGATCCTATGTAGGTTGCATTGGTAGAATCTGTTGTCTCTCTTGATGGAAAAGCCCTGCTTTTGGATGTCAAATTATCGGATCACAATTAGTGGATATATGCATCTAGTTATTGGCTTGTTCCTGCTCTCACATGGATGGGATAAGTTATCTATTTTTGTGGTTGAATTTGTACAGAGGAAGATAGGGAGTTGAAAGTTGAAATTCTCACCTTGTTTCACATAAATTGGATGGGACGAGCTACATGTTTCCATGGTTGAATTTATATAGAGAGATATGGGGAGTTGGAAGTTAAAATTATCACCTTGTTCCACATACTTTGAGACTTTATATGTCTGCATTAAGATTCCATCTTCTAAAAGAAACTCCTAAGTGTTTTTATAGTTCCTAATTAAGCTACTAAATCAATGTGAAACCTTACTTCCTATGTGCTTTTTGAAATGCATGTCTTCGTCATCAAAGAAACTTCCATTTCCTTGATTATGATTGTCGTGGATATTATAATTTTGATTGGAATCTAGTGTTGCATCATATGTAGATAAATATATACCATTTTTGTACTTCTTTTGATCTCCACTATGGTGTATGCCTAACATTAAAGACACACCAACACTCCCAAATCGAGGTGTGAAATCCTCATGCGAAACCTACCAACTATGGTGGAGCTATGGTTGTATGAAGGAAAAAAAATTGTTGGAATTGACTTTTTAAAGTCATGCTTCTCCCAAGGTAGACAAATAGAAACTAACTCACTACATAATATCTAAAATCAATATATAGAGATTCACTTATTTGACAAATGAAAATTTAAAGGTTGGCAACTTGCTGGTGGAGAAAATTCTCAAATAACCATGCATGAAGAATAGACACTGGACATTCAGGTAGTCGTCGTTGTGGATGCCAAGCATGTTGTTAAAGCATTCCTAAATGTTGCACTACATTTTGTTGCCTAAGTTTTTGTTCAATAAATCTTAATCTTGGTGTTTTCCCTCTACTGGAGTCCTTTCTTAATTCCTTACTTGCAACTCTAAGCTAATTATTGATTGTCTATTAAAGATTTAAAGTGCCTTAACATTGCCTTCAAGGATAAGGAAGTAAATGGAGTTCCCACTCCTATACTGGCTTTAGATTCAAAATATGTAATAACCATCTGATTTTGTTCACAATACTACATGTATCTCCTGTGGACCTGGAAGGATAAAGGGAACTAGAATTAGAAATTTATGGAGGAACCATAATACATGTATTGGAAAACATCAAAAGATCTCTCCCTTTCATGCTCTCTCACACATAGGTGCAGGTGCATTGGATAGTGATACTGCAAGAAACTACAAAATTACGAAGTCAAGGGATTGAACATCTTTCTTCCAAAGAATCAAGACTCATCAAAAGTTAATATGACTGACATATTGCAACCAATTGGGGAAATCGATAAATCAAGAGATTGAACATATTTTTTCGAGAATCATCAAAGTTAATATGATTGGTATATTGCAACCAAATATCAATGGTGAAAACCCTCTATAACCAAGTTCTAATAAGCAAAAATACAACATCTGATGAAAACCTACTTTATCAAAGTTTAACTCTTTAAGAGGAAATATATTCAGTTCTCTCTTAATCCTTATAACTCAACCTTTCGGTTGATTTTATTACTTGCACATATTAACCATACCATGGATTTTAGACTTTAGTTAAAACTCAACTTAAACCATAATACCTTAACATTTCTTATTTTTATTATAATTCCCATATAATAGAAATATTTCATAAACCACACGTAAACCTTACCTTTTCGCCATTCCACAAACCTTTGCACATATATTGATGCTCTCCTTAGTGCATTAAATCTCCATCGTTGATCTGTCTTGTCTGATCCAACAACTATCGCGTCATCCACTCGCCAACTAGCCCGTACAATATTCACCATCGATGTGATCCATCCAATCGAAAGGCTATCCCACAATCTTGTGCAGATACTTGCACGACCGATATTAGGTCGAGAGAGCACGAAAAGTGGTTTTTCTTTTCCATCATGCGCGACATGTCAACCCCTCAGGTTAATCATGTGAATTTGTAAAATACCATTTACCACTTTGAGACCGTGCGAGATACTACTTACTGCTTTTGTAGACCGCGCCACTATTCAATGAACAAGTGGTTTTAATCTGTGCTATTCATCTTCTTGACTTTATTTTGCCCGAATTAATCTTAGCAGTCTATCTCACACATTCTCGTTCATTGATCTGACTAATCCAACGACTGTACTTTGCTACTACGTTCTTTTGATTCTTACTGTGTATGTTATAGCTCTGATACCACTTGTTATATCTTTGATACCACTTGTTGTAGCTCTGATACCAATTGTTATAGATCTAACCCAGAAATAGAAATGTTTCTTTATTGTCAAACCCTTCAGGTAGCTCTGATACCACTTGTTGTAGCTCTAATACCAATTGTTGTAGCTCTGATACCACTTGTTATAGCTCTGATACTACTTGTTGTAGATCTAACCCAAAAAGATAGGAGAATACAAATAAACCCAAGAATAACAAGATCTGAAAATAGATAGAAATTGCTTCTTTATTGATATCAAACCCTTAAGGTAGGGCAACACCATACATTCACTCCTTAAGGAAGGAGAACACTCCACAAGCCATATGCTTGTACATACAATAATCCTTGACTCTATTCCTTGACCTGGAGTCTCTAGCCTCTATATAGGCCTCATACATACAATACCATGGATCATTACTATTAGGTTCCTGCTGCAGCAGGTTATTCATATTTCATGATTGACATTTTTACAGGCCAAATATGTCGTACTTTGCATTCTGCAATGCTCCATATTTGCTTAACAGTCTCCAAGTGAAGAAAGCTACTCCAAGTTCATTCAATTGCCTTCCAATGTTTGAAAAAGTTGTCCCGGTATCGCCAATTTTCAGTTAAAGGGAGGTCCAAACGGCTTAATCTTGGTCTCCCTAGGTTTAAATTTCTTGTTTTAGAATATAGAGAATGTAAATCTGTCCAAACAGCTTAATCTTGGCAGATTCTTGGATAGGTAGAGAAGCAGAAGAGCCCAACAGCTTAATCTGGGCCCTTGGAAGAAATAAGGGTAGTATGTAGACAGGAAAGCATCAAAAGAAAAAATGGAATGATGGGTTTGCAAGTCTAAGTGCACCCAAATCATATGAAGAAAAAATGCTAGGTAAGTAGGCTGGGTATGTAGTTCTGAGGTTGTTGAATCCTAATTGCTGATCAGTTCTAGATTTTCAGGTGTCATCTCACTCAGGACACAATCAGCAGGCAGTTCTATGTGAGAAGCTCAAAAGAGGTATAACTAACTCCCCTTCTCTGCTTTCCCCAATCATTAACTAACTTCCCCAAAAGAGGTCAAGATCTGCTTGATACCTCTTAAGTTTCATCATTTTCATCACAGTAACTCGAGTAAATACCTCCTTTACTCAAAGTTGTTCCATACTTTCTCTAAAGAATGGTTCTACCCCATTGTAACAGCCTAAGGTCTCCCGAACTTAGCGCTTTCTTACCATCTCCATATTAACCACTAACATTATTATGTAGCTCCCTATTTTTCCCGTCCCCCTACTAATATTAAATAAATCTTCCCCTATGTATTATCCCTCCCCCTGGTTGAAAAATAACCATAAGTACCCCCGAGAATTGCTCAGTTTACCTGAAACTTAGCAAGAACCCTCAACCTTCAAACCATCTCCCAGATACAATGGACTCCTTCCAGAGTATAAAATCCCTCTGAGGTAATTGGACCCCTTCCAAAACCTCAAATGCCTTTCACACCCACTTACTTACTCTTTCCGCCCAAAACAAACCCCTTGCCGACTTCCTTAACACTCCGCAGACCCTTAAAAGCCAGATCACATCGCAAGATCGCAGTTTCCTCTCCATGCAAGTTATGACCCATCTGTCACCACCCGACGCGATATCGCGATATCGACGGTTGGCGGTCGCAAGCGCCAAATGTCCAACTCAAACACCCTCCGTTCCCCGCCGATGCGATATCGCGATCGCATCGGAGCTAGTTCATCGCATCACCTTTAGTATCAGCACCTCACCATGTCATTCTATACCACAGACCCACCATAGCTGACGCCATCCACCGTACAGCCGACATCATGCTGACGTCAATAACCAGAAAGCCGAAACTTCGCGGAGGAAGAAAAATCTCACTTCGGAGCTCCAGAACAAGAAACAGAGGCAGTTTTCGATGCGCGATTAGCGCGCATCGCTACGGGAAATAGGTTGTTTCGGGGAATCTTTTGGTTCCTTAGCCCGTTGTGCGCCCAAAAAGCTCGAAAATCACCCGATCGTGCCGAAGAGATCCGGTTTAAAGACAGCAGCAGATCAATGATAGAGTTTAAAGTGTATCAGATCAAATCATCAGGCATCAAGCGTGTCAAAGAGTATCAGTAGACGGCGGAAGCCATCAATGTAGCGGCAAAGAGTATCAGTAAAAATATTGAGTAGCGGCCCGAAGCAGGAGAACATTTAATACCTTCCAGCAGATTCAAAGAAAGAGGGCGAAGCCACTCGAAGCCCTCAAGTCATAATTATTGCACATTTAACTCACACCAGAGCAGAACTACAGTTCCCAAAGCACAATAATTCCAGCAGCACTGCATCCAGCCTCCAAGGGCCACACTGTCATATTTTCTGATTCAGCTGCCCGTAGCGCAGCCAAAAAGATTTAATTGCATTTAATTCCAGCAACACTTAGATTTTTGAAAACTTTTCTAGCATACCTGTTTAGGTCAGTTGTAATGAATGTCTTTCCGATATTTTGTTTATAAATACCACCCTGAACAATGTTTTGAGGGGTTGGTTGGTTGGTAGTAGTTGGTTAGTTTTCTTCCCAGCATTTTCTCCGAGCAGAGACCCACACTGTAACTGTCATATTTTCTATAATCAAAGATTGCTGAAAGCATGGATTGCGAAACTACTTGATGTTTTCTCTTGGCCAAGGAATGATTACGGAATTCCTGTGCTTCTACATGATTCAATAAGTGTTTCTCTCCTCTGTTTACTTTTATATTTTTTACCACCGTTCCGCCTTCTAAATTGCAGGAAAAAAGAATAGCTTAAGATTTGTTTCATTACACCTTAAGTTCAATTTTTGCGTTTCTCGATGTTTTCCTCAGAAATAGTTATGAGCATGTATACTTAAATGATCTTGTTTACGCTGTTTCTTTCACATATGAGTGCATGTTTAGGAATTCTTAATTGCTCCTGGAT
>APFE030467080.1:0-17821 GCA_000404065.3 Pinus taeda | reverse complement strand
CCTTGCGTAACCTACCCTTGCGTAACCTACCCTAACTTAGCCTTGCCTAATCTATTATAACCTAACCTATCATAGCCTCGCCTAATCTAACCTACCCTATCTTACTATTTCCTAGCCTAGCCTAGCTTACTCTAGCCTAGCCTACTCTAGCCTAACCGAGCCTAGACTACTCTAGCCTACCCTAGCCTAACTTACTTTAACCTAGCCTAACTTAACCTAGCCTACTCTATCCTAACCTACTCTAGCCTGGCCTAACCTAGCCTAATATAACCTACTCTAGCCTAGACTAACCTAGCCTGACCTAAACTAATCTACCCTATTGTAGCATAGCCTACCCTACCCTACTCTAGCCTAGCCTAGCCTAAGCTAAGCTAACCTATGCTAACCTAACCAAACCTAACCTAACTTAGACTAGGATAACCTAACTTAAGTTAGCCTAACCTAACCTAGTGTAACATAGTCTAACCTGACCTAACCTAACCTATCCTAACCTATACTAGCCTAGCCTGACCTAACCTTGCCTAACCTAACCTAGCCCAGCCTAGCCTAGCCTAGCCTAGCCTAACCTAACGTAACCTAGCCTAACTTAACCTAAATTTACCTAACATAGCCTTGCCTAACCTAGCCTAAGCTAAGCTCACCTATGCTAACCTAAACAAACCTAACCTAACTTAGACTAGGATAGCCTAACCTAACCTAGTGTAACATAGTCTAGCTTGACCTAACCTAACCTATCCTAACCAAGACTAACCTAGCTTGACCTAACCTTCCCTAACCTAACCTAGCCCAGCCTAGCCTAGCCTACCCTAAGCTAACCTAGCCTAACTTAACCTAACTTTGCCTAACTTAGCCTTGCCTAATGTAGCCTTGCATAACCTAGCCTATCCTAACTTTGCCTATCCTACTCTAGCCTAACCTAGCCTAACCGAAGGTCGCCTAACCCAACCTAGCTTAGCCTAGTCTAACTTAACCTAACCTAATGTAACCTAACCTATCCTAAGCTAGTCTAGCCTAACCTTGCCTAACCTAACCTGGCCTAGCCTAACCTAACCTAACCTAGCCTAGCCTAACCTAACCTAACCTAACCTAGCCTAACCTCACCTCACCTTGCGTAACCTACCCTTGCTTTACCTAGCCTAACTTAGCCTTGCCTAATCTATTATAGCCTAACCTATCGTAGCCTCGCCTAATCTAACCTACCCTATCTTACTGTTTCCTAGCCTAGCCTAGCCTACTCCAGCCTAACCGAGCCTAGACTACTCTAGCCTACCCTAGCCTACACTAGCCTACACTAGCCTAACCTACTCTAACGTAGCTTAGCTTAACCTAGCCTACTCTACCCTAACCTACTCTAGCCTGGCATAACCTAGCCTAATATAACCTACTCTAGCCTAGACTAACCTAGCCTGACCTAAACTAATCTACCTTATTGTAGCATAGCCTAACCTACTCGAGCCTACTCTAGCCTAAACCTACCCTACTCTAGCCTAGCCTAGCCTAAGCTAAGCTAACCTATGCTAACCTAACCAACCTAACCTAACTTAGACTAGGATAGCCTAACCTAACCTAGTGTAACATAGTCTAGCCTAACCTAACCTAACCCATCCTAACCTAGACTAACCTAGCCTGACCTAACCTTGCCTAACCTAACCTAACCCAGCCTAGCCTAGCCTAGCCTAGCCTAGCCTACCCTAACCTAACCTAGCCTAACTTAACCTAACTTTTCCTAACATAGCCTTGCCTAACCTAGCCTTGCATAACCTAGCCTATCCTAACCTAGCCTACTGTAGCCTAATCTAACCTACTTTAGTCTACCCGAGCCTAGCCTAGCCTACTCTAGACTACTCAAGCCAAACCTAACCTAGCTTAGCCTCCTCTACCCTAGCCTAATCTAGCCTACTCTAGCCTACCCTACTCTAGCCTGACCTACCCTACTGTAGCCTAATCTACTCTACCCTACTCTAGCCTACCCTAACCTACTCTAGCGTAGCCTAAACTAGCCTTACCTACCCTAATCTATTCTAGCCTAAACTAGCCTTACCTACCCTAATCTACTCTAGCCTAAACTACTCTACCCTATCCTAGCCTACACTAGCATAGCCTAACCTACTCTACCCTAGCCTAAACTAGCCTAGCCTAGCCAAACCTACTCTAGCCTAGCGTACTCTGGCCTAACCTACTCTAGCCTAACCTAAGCTATTCTAACCTACCCTAACCGATCCTAAACTACTCTAGACTAGCCTTACCTAGCCTAACCTACTCTAGCGTAGCCTAACCAACTATAGCCGAGCCTAGCTCAACCAACTGTAGCCTAGCCTAGCCTAGACCCTAGCCTACTCTGGCCTATCCTAGCTTGACCTACTCTATTCTAGCTTAACCTAGCCTAGCAGAGCCTAGCCTACTCCAGCCTAACCTAACCCACTCTAGCCTACTCTAGCCTACTCTAACCTAGCTGAGCCTAACCTAGCCTACTCTAGCATAGCCTAGCCTACTCTTTCCTAGTATAACCTAACCTAGCCTACTCTAGCCTAGCCTAGCCTAGACTACTCTACTCTAGCCAAGCCTAGCCTAGCCTACTCTACCCTAGATTACTCTTGCCTAGCCTAACCTAGCCTAGCTTACTCTAGCCTCACCCACTCTAGTCTACCCTAGCTTAGACTACTCTAACCTAGCCTACTCTAACATAGCCTAGTCTAGCGTAGCCTAGTCTAGCCCGCCCTAACCTAGCCTAACCTAACCTAACTTAACCTAACCTAACCTACTCTAGCCTAAACTAACATAGCCTAACCTAAACTAACCTGCCCTATTGTAGCATAGCCTATCCTACTCGAGACTACTCTAGCCTAACCTAACCTAACCTAAGCTAGTCTAGCCTAGACTCACATAACCTAACCTAAACTAACCTACCATATTGTAGCATAACCTAGCTTACTTGAGCCTACTCTAGCCTAACCTAATGTAGTCTAACCTAACATAGCCTAACCTAACATAGCCTAGCCTAGTCTAACCTAACCTAACCTAACATAGCCTAACCTATCCTAACCTAGACTAGCCTAACCTTGCCTAACCTAGCCTAACGTAACCTAACCTTGCCTAAGCTAGCCTTCCCTAACCTAGCCTAAATTAGCCTTGCCTAGCCTACCCTAGCCTAACCTACCCTAGCCTAGCATAATCTAACCTACCCTAGCTTACCTTAGCCTAACTTAATCTAGCCTAGCATACACTGGCCTAACCAAGCCTAGACTACTCTAGTCTACCCTAGCCTACACTAGCCTAGCCTACAATAGCCTAGCCTACTCTAATGTAGCCCAACTTAGCCTAACCTACTCTAGCCTAACCTATTCTAGCTAGGCTTAAGCTAGCCTAACCTACACTGGCCTAACCAAGCCTAGACTACTCTAGCCTACCCTAGCCTACACTAGCCTAGCCTACTCTAACGTAGCCTAGCTTAGCCTAACCTATTCTAGCTAGGCCTAAGCTAGCATAACCTAACCTGCTCTAGCCTAGACTAACCTAGCCTAACCTAAACTAATCTACCCTGTTGTAACATAGCCTAGCCTACTCGAGCCTACTCTAGCCTAGCCTAAACTAGACTAGGCTAGCCCAACCTAAGTTAGCCTAACCTAACCTAGCCTAACCTAGTCTAGCCTAACCTAACCTAGCCTAACCCATCCTAACCTAGACTAACCTAACCTTACTTAACCTAACCTAGCCCAGCCCAGCTTAGCCTAGCCTAACCTAGCCTTTCCTAACCTAGCATAACTTAGCCTTGGCTAACCTGGCCTAGCCTAACCTAGCCTAGCCCGACCTACCCTACCGTAGCCTAATCTAACCTACCCTAGTCTACCCTAGCCTAGCCTACCCTACTCTAGACTACTCTAGCCTACCCTAACCTACCCTAGCCTCCTCTAGCCTAACCTAATCTAGCCTACTCTACCCTAACCTAATCTATCCTAGCCTTCTATAGCTTAGCCTACCCTACTCTACTCAGCCTAGGCTAGCCCAGCCAAACCTACTCTAGCCTAGCCTACTCTAACCTACTCTAGCCTAACCTAAGCTAGCATAACCTACCCTAAACTACTCTAGCCTAGCCTAACCTAGCCTAACCTACTCTAGCCTAGCTTAGCCTACTCTAGCGTAGCCTAACCAGCTAGCCTACCCTATCCCCTAGCCTGCTCTAGCCTAGCCTAGCCTGATTACTCTAGTCTAGCCTAGCCTAGCCTAAACCACTCTAGCCTACTGTGCACTAGCCTACTCTAACCTACTCTAACCTAGCCGAGCCTAGCCTAGCCTACTCTTTCCTAGTTTAACCTAGCCTAGCTTACTCTAGCCTAGTCCACCCCAGCCTAGCCTAGCTTAGACTACTCTAGCCTACTCTAGCCTAGCCTAGCCTACTCTAGTGCGGCCTAACCTAGCCCAACCTACTCTACCCTAGACTAACCTAGCTGAACCTAAACTAACCTACCCTATTGTAGCCTACCCTAGCCTACCCTAGCCTAACCTGACCTAACCTAACCTAACCTAAGTTAGCCTAGCCTAACCTAGCTTAGCCTAACCTAACCTAGCCTAGCCCAACTTAGCCTAACCTAACCTAACCTAACTTAATATGCCCTAGCCTATCCAAACCTAACCTGACCTAGCCTGACCTAGCCTTGCCTAGCCTATCCTACCCTACCCTAGTCTAGCTTACCTTAGTCTATTCTTTAGTAGCCTACACTAAGTTACTCTATTTCAACTTAGTCTACTCTATATTAGCCTAGCCTAACCTAGCCTAGCCTAACCTACCCTAGCTTACTTTAACCTAACGTAATCTATCCTAACATACACTAGCCTAACCAAGCCTAGACTACTCTAGCCTACCCTAACCTACAGTAGCCTAGCCTACTCTAACGTAGCCTAGCTTAGCCTAACCTACTCCAGCATAACCTATTCTAGCTATGCCTAAGCTAGCATAACCTAACCTACTCTAGCCTAGACTAACCTAGCCTAACCTAAACTAATCTACCCTATTGTAGCATAGCCTAGCCTACTCGAGCCTACTCTAGCCTAGCCTAGCCTAGCCTAACCTAAACTAACCTAACCTAAACTAGACTAGGCTAGCCTAACTTAAGTTAGCCTAAACTAACCTAGCCTAACCTAGTCTAGCCTAACCTAACCTAGCCTAACGCATCCTAACCTAGACTAATCTAACCTTGCTTAACCTAACCTAGCCCAACCCAGCTTAGCCTAGCCTAAACTAGCCTTGCCTAACCTAGCCTAACTTGGCCTTGGCTAACCTGGCCTAACCTAACCTAGCCTAGCTCGACCTACCCTACTGTAGCCTAATCTAACCTACCCTAGTCTACCCTAGCCTAGCCTACCCTACTCTAGACTACTCTAGCCTACCCTAACCTAGCCTAGCCTCCTCTAGCCTAACCTAATCTAGCCTGCTCTACCCTATCCTAATCTATCCTAGCCTTCTATAGCCTAGCCTACCCTACTCTACTCAGCCTAGCCTAGCCTAACCTAGCAAAACCTACTCTAGCCTAGCCCACTCTAACCTACTCTAGCCTAACCTAAGCTAGCCTAACCTACCCTAAGCTACTCTAGCCTAGCCTAACCTTGCTTAACCTACTCTAGCCTAGCTTAGCCTACTCTAGCGTAGCCTAACCAACTAGCCTACCCTATCCCCTAGCCTGCTCTAGCCTAGCCTAGCCTAGCCTAAACCACTCTAGCCTACTATACACTAGTCTACTCTAATCTGCTCTAACCTAGTTTAACCTAGCCTAGCTTACTCTAGCCTAGTCTACCCCAACCTAGCCTAGCTTAGACTACTCTAGCCTAGCCTAGACTAGCCTACTTTAGTGTGGCCTAACCTAGCCTAACCTACTCTACCCTAGACTAACCTAGCTTAACCTAAACTAACCTACTCTATTGTAGCCTACCCTAGCCTACTCTATCCTACCCTACCCTAGCCTAGCCTAACCTACCCTAACCTAACCTAACCTAAGTTAGCCTAGCCTAACCTAGCTTAGCCTAACCTAAGATAGCCTAGCCCAACTTAGCCTAACCTAACCTAACTTAACTTAATATGCCCTAGCTTATCCTAACCTAACCTAACCTAGCTTGGCCTAGCCTTGCGTAGCCTATCCTAGCCTACCCTACCCTACCCTAGTCTAGCTTACCTTGGTCTATTCTTTAGTAGCCTACGCTAAGTTACTCTATTTCACCTTAGTCTACTCTATATTAGCCTAGCCTAGCCTACTCTAGCATAACACAACCTATTGTAGAGTAGTCTATCCTATTTTTGTCTATCCCACCCTAGCTTAAACTTATTCTATCCTTGTGTAGCCTAGTCCAATTTAGTCTATCCTAGCCCACTCTAACTTAACCTAGCCTAGTCTAACACAATCTAGATTCCTAAGAGTTTATATATATACATGTTGTAGTGAAAATTTTAATAAAATATATATTCAAGAACAATCTTAAAAAACATTTACACTAGAATTTAATTTTATCATAAATATTTAAATATAACAACATTATCACTTTATATTATATAAATTCAAACATTTTTCTTTGTACATTATGTTATTTTATTCAAAACAATATATCATACTACATTGTACCATTAATAAATATAGTGAAGAAATTAATAACATATTAAATATTTAAATTTGAAAATCATTTTAAAAACTAACTTAAACTAAACAATATTAATAAAGAAATCATTCAAAAACAAATTAAATTAAATGCTATTAATAAAAATTTAAATATAACAAAAATTATTTAAAATCAATTAAATGTAACAAAATTTATTTAAAATAAATTAAATGTATGAATATACAATTTAAAATGCATTTAACTTAACAACAGTACTGATGTAAAAACAAGATGTAACATAAGTTATAAGATATAAATAAAAAACATATTTGTAAAATGTAAAAATATAATTGAAAATTATTTAGAGAAATCCAATAATCTAAAACTAAATTTTTAGAGGGATTATCTTTTTATTGGAGGGCCCATCCAAGACTGATTTTGAGAGCCAATGGTTAAGTCAACTATATTTTTAGTTCAAAAAAAAACTCGCAGACATATAAATATAAAAGTAAGAAACCAATTTAAATAAACCACAAACTTTCGCACAGATAAACTAAGTCAATGAATAAATGTAGTGATATGATTGGATGAATAAAACTATAGTAATAAATTAACCCACCTAAAGAATAGTTAGGAATAACTTGTTGGCTAGAAACTCAGGAATAGTTAGTAATAACTTGTTCGTTAGAAACTACTTACGAAATAGAAACTCAGAAATAGTTAAGAATAATAACTTGTTCGTTAGAAACTACTTAGGAAATAGAAACTCAGAAAAAGTTAAGAATATCTTGTTTGTTAGAAACTTAAAAAATAGAAAGTCAGGAATAGTTATGAATATCTTGTTGAAATTTTGGCAGAATAGAATTCCATGGTTGATGGTTAGAACCTAACGAAATAGAAATAGAAACTCAGAAATATTCGCTGAAATTACAAGATACGAAACTCAGGAATATTCGCTGAAATTACAAGATACGAAATAGAAACTCAGGAATATTCACTGAAATTACAAGATTGGGGTTTGTTTTGAGATTAAATCTGAGAGGAAATAGAAGGGTAATTGTAATTGAAGCCCATGGAGGTTTGTAATGCTCTGCTTCACACGATGGAATGGATCCCGTGAATAATTTTGAGAGAAATCAAACAATTGCATGTATGGCAAGGAGATTACAATGGCTGAAATGAATTAAGAAGAACCTATGGCATCTGTGAGAGCCGAGGAAACCTAAGGAAAATGGACTAAGAAAACTGAGATGAATGGACTGGGTTCTGTTTTGAGAGCAGCTTAGAGGAAATATAGTTATAATGGAGGTTTCTTTAATTCAACTATTTTAATTCAAGAAACATAAAACGAAGAGGCAGAACTAGGTTTCTTTAGTGTAGCGAACAAACGAGGAACAATAATCTTATCTTATCTGCTAATTTTGTCTTTTAATTGTAAGTTTAAGGAAAAATAAAAAATAAAGGGAGACCCTGCATATTGAATTGGAAGGTTGATTTTAGAAGGATTGAATTGAATCCAAATTAGTATCATTCAAGATGGACTCCAAAAAATTAGGAAAGAAGCCTACCTGCAGTTGGGGGTTTTACTATTTGCAGGCTGTTGAGTGAGAATCAGGTATTCTTGAACGAGCTTTACTCTCATGGATTCTTGATCTGTTCACAGAAAAATCAAAATTAAAAAGCCAGGAAGACCCAAAACTACAGAGCAAGGTTAAAAGAATACAGAGCAAGGTTAAAAGATCTAAAAACTACATAAAAAGAACAGAGTCGTGATTATGAGACCAATAATTAAAACCTTTACAATGCTAATACTTACTATTACTAATGCTAATACTGGTTGCCCGCCTCGCATGACTTTCTTTGCATGGCTCCTTTTCTACAACAGGAATCTTACCTGGGACAACCTGCAAAAAAAGATCATGGCACGGCCCCAGTCTCTGTTCTGCCTGTGTATCAGACAACGAGACAAATTTCCACATCTTCTTCAGCTGCTGTGTAACCCAGGAAATATGGTGCGATCTTGCACGTCTCTACAGTTTCCCCCATGTTCCATTCAATTCTGTACAGGAGGCGTTCACATGCTGGTCATCTCGGGCTGCAGAACTCCGCCCCCTCCTCATCATCACGGTCTGGCACATCTGGTGATGGCGAAACAGGCGGATTTTTGACTCTTACAAACCCCCTCTCCAATCCATTACGCCCGGCATCTGCTCCCTGTTCGACTTCATATCAGACGGCTAGTCACTCGACCGATCATCCACGGCTCTCCCCGGTCAATGATTTCCAGAACAATCTCAGAACAGCAACATTGATCATTCTATGAATATCATTTTCACATGCACATCATTTCCTCAATTTCCTGAGTTTCAAACGCTTATGAGAAAACAATCATTAGCTTATGTATCCGCCTGATCGATTCAGCACAATTTAAATACGATGGGTTTCTATGTCTGCGCCTCGCGGCACATCAATTTCCTCAATTTCCTGAGTTTCAAATGCTTATGAGAAAACAATCATTAGCTTATGTATCCGCTGATCGATTCAGCACAATTTAAACTCGATGGGTTTCTATGTCTGCGCCTCGCGGTCATATGATATACAATGAACCACGTTTTTTCTTCTGGAAAAAAAAATACTTACTATTACTATTGATGATATACAATGAACCACGTTTTTTCTTCTGAAAAAAAAAATACTTACTATTACTATTGGTGCTGTCTATCTATTACAATGCCAATAATTAAAACCCTTCCAATTTTCCACAATCCGAATCTGAAACAATTAATAAATAAAAACTATTAAACCATGAAGAAACTCCTAAGCTCTATGCATACCTGATTGTCAGTTCCAGGGCAGGCGAAAATGTATACGCAATTGTCCACTCCAGTGGTTATGTTTATAGAAATCTAAAATCTAAAAATAATCACATCTATCTTCTGCTCCACGTTTCTGCACCAAAAATAAAACCAGACAGCGAAATAATGAAAACAGAGCGTAAAAATTTGCTTCACACTCTGCAACAAAATTAAAATCAGGCAGACAAAAAAAACAAAGAAAAGAACATATAGCATCCAACCAGAGCAAAACACCCAAAAAAAACAGCATGCATGAATAAATAAACCATTCAAGGCAATGCAGTGCAGAGTAGGAAACCAGAAATTAAAAAGAACAAAGAAATCAACTGAAAGCATAGAAGAAGAACAGAAACACCCCAAGACACAGTTCAAGGCAATGCAGTATCCGGTGTGTGAGAATGTGTTTATATCGTCTGCTTTTGAAACGGTCAGAAATAGATTTTTCCTTTTCCGACATTCGAAGAATGAGTGGGTGGTGGTAGCTTTGAATTGCTTTTGAAACGGTCAGAAATAGCTTGGTACATTTTAAAGCCTTACCGTAATAAAATGAACTTTAAAACAAGAATAAAGAAACAATTTAGTCTAAATAATTAATATTTTTTCATGTTCGTTTTTTCTTCGGATTTTTTATTAAATTCATTAGAATTTCTGAGTTCAGGTGTCTATAATGAATTAAGAAAAAAAAAATTGGGTAAAAATTACATAATAGAAACTTTTAGGCAGACATGAATTAGCCAATGTGATTCATCAAATGAACCAATCACATGATTTGTCATATATCAAAAGACTTTTCTTAATCTATTAAAATTGTTAAGTTGTGGAATTTAAATACCCTACAATTTTTTAATGATATTAAATCTATTTCTAATATTAAATCGAAATTAAAACACTAAAAATAGATTCAACTCAAAAGGTGAAATCATCATGTCTACGTTTTCTAAATAAACTCTCTGCTTGGAACTTTGACCGCCTAAAACTGTGACTTTTATAAAACTCTACAAAATATCTAAATTTGGTATTATAGTGTTTTTTTATCGACATGATACTCCCCCAGTAGCACTTCAAAATCAAAATCAAAATCAAAATCAAAATCAAAATCATAGAACAAAACACCCCAAAAAAACCAGCGTGCATGGCCATGCAGGTAAGAAATAGTTCAAGGCAATGCAGTGCAGTACAGAGTAGGGAACAAAAAGAGGAAAGTGTGTATTCGGTGTGTGAGAATGTGTTTATATCGTGAGAATGAGTGGGTGGTACTAGGTAGCACTTCAATCCAAACTTTGAATGGGGCAAAGAAAAAAAGCAAAAATCAAAATCATAGTGCAATTAGGTGGTTGTGTTCCAGCTGAAGGACATTTCGTTCAAGTGAATCTAAAAGTAATTGAACTTGTAAACATGATAATAAAAAGTCTCGCTATATAATTCTCTCTTAGCTTTTTTATCAACTACTAATTTGAAGGGAGTGTTTGCCACATCATTTCTAGCTTCATTGCTAAAAGGGTTGTAACATGCCACTTTCTATTTATATTGTAGGTCTTCATTACGAAATAAGCTAACAAAGCTTAAAATATTCCATGTCAATAATGGGAGTTTCCTGATGGCGTAATCATTTTTAGAATATAAAAGATTTATTATATAATTATAAATATTTATATTAGGAATATAAAAGATTTATTATACAATTACAACTATTTTTATTAAAATATAATGCATGCGTTGATAGGGATAAAAGAATAATCAGTAATGAAATGTAAAATAACATTAGGCTGCATTGAAAAGATTGAAATGAAGGATTTTTATATTTAATAATATTAAAATTTATCATTTCAGTGTCAATAGAGAATATCTTTTTAAAACAATACATGAAACTTATCTTTTAAACATTATTAATAAAAATAACATGTGCATTAAAGATAATACAAAATAAATCAAAATATTAGGTTTCAAGTTATATTTACTATAGGTCATAGAGATTAAGGGTTATGTATGATATATATTTGTTAGAACTATTTTATTACTGAATGTTTTGATAATTATTAAAATATGAAAATCAAAGAACATGTAAATCAACAAATCATTAGCACAAATGAATACAATATGCACTTTAGGGAACTTAAAATAGGAGGAAATCTAGCTAGAAGGTAAGTTCATTGTTGTTCTTTGTTTTCTTTAGTAATGGAAATGAAAACACAAAAAAAGAGACACTTACTACAAACTTTCCTTTGACATGATGGCCTAAGTGGCTACCAAAAATTCTCATTCATCATCTATTGCTTCCTAACATCTCGCTCCACAACCATGAAACAAATACAAAGTTAAAGGAATTGAATCTCCTCTATTTCAACTCACCTAATATTTGGTATGGGCTAATAACCATCTACATTTAAGGCTTTTGCATTCCTCCACCCTTAATTAGCACTAGGTTTTAGACAATCTAAAATCCTCTTCAATGTCTACATTAGGGAAAATTTTAAGCATGGAAATTTATCCTAGAGTGTAGAAATGTTGGAAAATCCTACTAGCTACTCAAATTGTTTCGCCATATTCATCTAAAAATATAACAATTTTATATACTCTACAAAATTTTGAAGAATTTTGGCATAAAATGATTTTAACCTAAAAAAATTATGTGAATCATTTTAAAAAAGAAAAAGGAAAGCAACGAATACTTGATTCGAAAAAGAATGGAAAACAAGTCTATCTATGAAATTTTTCTCCTAACATTTCTCGTGTTCTAGATGTGTGTAGGTCCACCTGTGCCATCAACTTAGTACCATCATGGCCAACAAGGTAGCTCCACTTGTGGCAAGCATAATTTTAATATATGATATCTTGTTGGGGTGATCTTTACACCATTATAAAGGTCACTATATGAAGAATTACGTCACAACATTCTATGCTAATATTGTAAATTTTTTGCTCGAGGAATTTCCATTTGATTGACCAAAATGGAACTATAAAATTTGGAACTTTGAGTCTGTTAATTCGGACATGCCACTAACTTAACAGGTACTCCCCCAATAGAAACACCTAATGTATGGGGCACAAACATGGGAACATACATCTCAGTAACCAATGGAATGAAGGTGGACATAATTTCTCCTTATTCTACATTTCAAAAGTGGGAAGAAGTCCTTTTATACTGGATGAGCAACTAATTCTTGACATCATGTGAGAACTACACAAAAAAGGAAAGGAGGATCACCAAAATGAGTTATATTCAATTGAACAAGTAAAGAGTCTATCAAAGAATGGTTCTAATTGAGTTGAAGATGTTCATTAATGAATTCAAATTTTATGTCTTAATCTTCCTTTGGATGTCATGTGTGAGTCCTAACTATATCTATGTTTGTGCCATTATTTATGCACAACTGATATTGATTAATGATTTTCGATTCCCCACCTTTAGATTAAATCCTCTAATACTTCTTGACTCAAGTCTATTTTCATCTATATATTTACTTCTTGAGGCCCCTAGCCACCTAGACTTACCTTTCTACTATTTTCCTTGAATTAGCTAACAACCAACACACTCTATGATGATAGTCACATAACCATTATTAGCTAATGGCACTTTATCTCTATCATCCTACAAGTGTTTCAAGTGTTATTAGAATTTTGGCTTAAGCACAAAATACGGGTCCAAATCTCATGATAGACCAACACTCAATAGTTGACCTCCAGACATCGACTATCCATATCACTTGATACTTCCATCTAATTGCCATGTTAGCACCATTGCACATTCTAATCTATATCACCTTGTCACATAATGTGTCCACGTCAACAACATGTCATCTCCAAGTCTATGCCACACCAGTGCCACGAAAGCTCCACATTGATGCCATATGACCACCACATTAGTGCCACATCATCATCATGTTAGTCCCATGTTATATCTGTGTGAGTGGCACATCAAAGCCACATTATCATATATAACCTTAGGGCCCTTATGAAGTTTCGTATAATTGGAAGAAAGCTCTGATAGGAGGGCTTGAGGATCTAAACCTGATATCCATCACTTAAAAATATTGGACCATACATCACAATTAACTAATGGACAATGTGAATTTTGTTAGAATCAAGGAGTTGAGCTTCTGCTTCCTAGAGAAGTCTGGGAATCGTCCTCCCAATCTTAGAATCCATCACTCAACAATTTGCTAGCTTCTTTTAAGCAGTAGAAGTGAAATTTTATCTACAGTCGAGGTTTCTACAAGACTCTAAAGAATTCTCTAATCATTGAAAATTAAAAGTCTAACTCTTAAAATACAACAACTCCATATTCCTTTCTAGATATCTCTTGCTCATGGCCCGTATGTTAGCCATATGATCAAGAGATGAGAATGACACCTTCCTATCAAGAAATTTTTATACATTGTTTCTCTAAAGAACTCCATCCCAAAATTTCTTTCCATCCCAAAAAGTTGTCAATCCTCCAATTTCTCCAAGGAAGGAAAGTTGGTAGAGGGGTCTTGAGGGTTAATAATGACTTTGACAAGGAAGCGAAGGAAGATTTCTCATGTATAGAGATCCTTCCTAACCATGAAGGCACCCAATCACTCCACCCTCACTACTAGTAACCATTTAACTTCCCACAGGAAGTCACATAGGACATTACACATGATTTGTCTCTTCTGAGGCCTTTAGACCTATTCTCCTAACTAGGGAGGCATTTTTAATGATTTTTATTGCAAATAAACATACATCATCGTTGCCAAATCCTTCAATTGACTTAGCATGATCAACATCTTTATTTCATGGAAATTTGAGCTCTTTAGATCCATCAACATACTATATAGCCATTGAAGAATTGTTCAATCAACTCTGCAACATTTTTCATTGGATGTTTTATGAATACAACTCTCACCTAGGTCATTACCTTGCCCTTAAGGCTAATTTCCTTGATTCCAAGTATAAAACACGTTCAAAAATACCTTTTAATATCTACATCAAACCTAGGGATTCTATGACCTAGCTATGTTAGACCAATTTTATTTATTAAACTCATTGATATCTCTTGACAATAAACTAGTTATCATGGCTATCTAAGGCATTGAGGGGTGAGCTTCCCTAGTCTTCTTAGCCTTTTTATTTCATTGGGGTCTGTAACATATGGGATATAGACACTAACAAGGACTATAGGTCAATCTACCCCATCCTCCTTACACACATTATAAGTGCATTAAAGTTACACAAGCAATAATATGAACATTACATAGTTATGGTACCTATTAAAGGCATATTTATCCTACCATAACATAAAAAAGTAGTACAAAATATATAATATCTATGTAGTAGGAAATCCATAGATACACAACCTGTCAACATAGATTCCATTTTATGCATTATGGTTTACATTACAAATTTATGTTAGCAAGGGTACTTATCTGATGAGAGATAAAAGGACTCCCATAATTGATGAAGGGTAAGCCACATTCTACCCCACAATAGGCTTAGATTCATCACAAGATTTATTTTAGTTGGCAACCACCAAGTCAAACCATGAAGCCATCATGGAGGTCCCAACCAAAATTACAACTTGTAAGCATGAAGACCATTCTCCTACTTTTCATCAAGCTCCTTAGTTTTCTTATCGTCAAATAAATCCTAGAGTTCATTTGAGCTACTTTATGTGGTTTCTCAGCTACTGCTACAACATAAAGGGGGGTTTTAAGACAATAGTTGATATAATTTTTTAGTAAATTTTCTTAAGTTGAGACAAAAAAATGTATATATTGTCTTAAATATTGCCTTCAAACGAGTGCCTTAGGAGACAATTTTATTTTTTTCTATAGAGAGATAACAATTGGGATTAAATACATATTGCTTTTATAGAGACAATATGTCTTTAATCCTAGCCATCATCTCTCTAGCGATAATAAAAAAAGTATATTTAAAGGCAATACAATATCACTTTTCTCTCTTTATAGGCAATATAATACAACGAATCTAGAAAAATATCTCACGATTGAAATAAATCAATATAAAAAGTATTTAATTAAAATAAAATATAATATCATTGATTAATTCATGTTAGGGAACCGTGGAATCGAACGACCAACCTCCTACTTATAAGGAAGATGCTCTTCCATGGAGTTAGCACCTTTTAGGTAATTATGTAAGGAGTTATTCCAATCCTTGAAAGTGCATTATACACATTGATTTAAAAACAAAGCCTGCACATAATGACATCATATTTTTAAAATATACAATAATACAATTCTTATTTCTAATTTAATAAAAAAATTAATGGATTTATCTCAATGTTACACCCCTATAGCATGACCTGCACAATAAGATCATATTTCACCATTCAATAGTTTTGTTCCAGATGGTAGTCAAAACTATGTTAAGTCACAAAACATCTGTACAAAGACTCAACTCAACTAGGAAACCATCATATCCATTTTTCCATTCCTTCAATGAAGGAGAAAGGTGCTAAAATAATTTTTGTTGGTCATTTTGGAGCTAAATGTACCCATAACATGGGTCCATTATGTTAATGTAGATTAAAGATATAGAAAGGAAATGGAAATTTATTAGCCAATCTATGTTGAATCCATACAGGGCATTGTGGTGTAGGAAAATTCTAAGTGCAGACACAAACAATTCCTCTAGCTCGAGAGAGCAGGTCTAGCCACAAACAAACAATCTATGGAAGATATCCTTAATATAGAATCAAATAAGAGGGCCTACCTCTTATTACGCTATTCCTCTTAGTGACAATCTTGCTTCCTTGCTCCAACTATCTTTCGTTTCCTTCCTTCGAACACCTGAAACAAGTAAATAACAACAAACAACCAACATGATAACATACAAATTGCATTCAGCCTACTTAATAAGTCAAGAAACATTAAGCCATAAATATGTAAGATAAGCCATAAATATGTAGGAAATGAATTGATAGTTGCATTTATATTAGTTCAAGAGGATATTATAATTGATGTCTTGACATTTTTGTTCTCCTCCGACATATTTGGGTTCCCACACACTTCTTCTAGCATCACATGAATAGCTCCAACAATAATAGTCTCAAGGCTCTTCCCTTTAGTATTCACACCAAACCAAACTCACAATTCTCCCTTAAACATAAACTAGAGAGCTACAAACTATGGGTAACTTGTTGATTATCCAAAATAAAAACTCCAACCAGAACTTAATTAGGAATAGCTTGCGCTTGGGAAGAAGAGAGGTTTATATAGCTTGGATGCATGGGAGATGGTTCATGTTCTCATGGGAGAAGGCCTTATCTCTTCGATTAGTTCCATACTAATAGGGGAAAGTAGCCTAAACTGACCTCCTCAACTCCATCCAGCCTAACCATTTACCATACTTTCGTTACGAAGCTTCTAGAGCTAGAAGCTTCGGCTCCATATTTAAAAAACTTTTTGAAAGAGGATAGACGTGATTGAGAAGGGGTTCAGTTGATTCGATTAGTGCTAGGGATAGTTGTAATCCCTACATATCAGCGCATGGAGGACACGAGTCATTAGTGTCAGTCTTGTAAACTAGGATAAACAAAAGATTTTTGGGAAATGATGCAAAAGGGAATTGTTCTACTCATGGAGAGGGACACAATGGGAGTTTCTTCATGATAGGAAAGCATGTCAGGTAAAATGTAGAGGTCCTCCAAGATCGTAGACAAGGAGTACAAGGATAATGACAAAATGATGTGTAACAGATGCCCCCTAAAGCATGAAGGTCGAACTAGAATGAGGGGTCAAATGCTTTATCAATAAGTGTGAGGAACTAGAGTCCATCGTCAGAGAACTTGCAAGCAAGTATAGATACATATATATCACTAAAATATCTGAATAATAATACATGAACCGTGGTATGGACACTGCCATCCAGAGAATGATCATGTAAATGGATCCAAGGCATGGGCACAGCCATCCAGTAGAAAGAATTATAATGAAACCAAGGTATTGTCACAGCCACCCAATTATGAGAAGGATCACATATAATAACTCATAGTATGGTTGCAGCCATCCATCTGAAAGAGACATGTATATCAACATGACCATTTCACATCACCTTGCAACCTGGACTTGTGTAATATTAGCCTAGGGTCTTGCGCTCCAAATTACCCAATCAAAGTACAAATCCTAACATGTGGATGAATGTGTTGAAGTCGAACATGCTAAGAATTCACCTGATTACTGGTCAATGATGTGAACAATAACAAGCATGATAGAAACCACCAATAATGACAATGAATATGAAGGTATTGGAACACATTTTACAAAATGTAAATAAAGGAACGGATGTCGAACACTCGTGAAATCACCCGATCGAAAGCCAACGATGTGAACTTATCATCGAGTGGGAAAAACTTTCCATTAGGGCATGCAAGCTCTAAGGTACTGGAAGGGAATCTCTGG
>APFE030467079.1:2959-50158 GCA_000404065.3 Pinus taeda | reverse complement strand
TTTTACAATGATTTTGTACTGGTGCAGTCCTTTACCAGTATGCAGGCTGCAACCTGCAGAGAGCTACAACTCTCTCTTGTTTTCCAGTCTCTCTTGGAAGGGAGCTACAACTCCCTTAGCTCTAAGGACCACGTTTCATTAATTTTCAAACTGGATCCATGAACATCAAATAATCATCAAGTACATGAACCAATGAATCACCCGACTCTTCAGAATGCTGTAAACAGAAAAGTAATACCAGAAATCTAAACCCAAAACTCTGCTGCAATAGATAAAAGACAATCAACAAATGTTTCAATATAAGACCGCAACTTCACCAACAGGGGCTTGCGTATATCCGCAGCTCTTCTGAGACTGAACTGCGCAGATCCGCTCTGGTTGTTCTTCTGCTCTGCGTACTTTTCTTCAGATCCGCACCTTCACTTCCGAATTACAACGTACATCCGCACTGTGCCTTCTTCTTGCCTGCGTACCTCGCACTTCGCCCTTTTCTGTGCTGCATGCGCCCCGCACTGTGCGTTCTCTTGCGCTGCGTACCCCGCACTGCGCCTTTAGCTTCGCAGCGTACTCCCGCACTGAGCCTTTTACTGAGCTGCGTATCCTCGCACTGCACCTTCGGATCGCCTGCGGACTTCTGATTAGGGCCAAATTTACAGTCCTCCAATGTGCCACAGTCAGTCAGATCCACAGATCTGTTCATGCGCCCGAGAGATCACGACATGTCCATAGATTCACGTTAAGTTATCTCCTTGATTTAGATCTAGCTTTTAAAATCAATCACCCAAAATTTCAGATCTTCAGGTATTCAAATTTCACAAGTGTGTGGCCAAGAGATCTCCTTTCCTTTTTATAGGCAACCCTTTCTCAATACCATGGTCCAAAGCCATAATAACACAATACCATGAACCCAATACTTGGGATCAATAATTTTGGATGCAATACCACGGACCAAAACCATTTGATAAAAAATTGTCGGACTAATACCATGAACCATTCATGAAGATTCCCACGTGCACGTGCTTTTATGCATTGGAGAGAGTGAAACTGGGGTCCGCACCTTCTGAACGTATCGCCTGCGTGCATGTACGCACTGCTTGGTCGGCATACCTACGGGTCCGCGACTTATACTAGGATTACGTGCGGGTATCTTAATTTCCATGATTTTGAGTGCCTGAACTGAGATCTGCTACAAGAGTGAGTTGCCATCAAGTACAACACCTATACCATAGAGCCAAGCCAGAACCATAATGCCAACAGGAACAATATGAGTATGCATTGACTTTAGGGACCTAAACAAAGCTTGTCCCAAAGATAATTACCCCACGCCATTTATTGATCAAATTATTGATGAGTGTGGGTAATGAGATTTTCTCCTTCATGGACGGTTTTTCTAGTTATAATCAAATCTCTATCCGTCCTGAAGATCAGTATAAGACAACTTTTATATGTCCCTGAGGTACTTTTGCATATAGAAAGATGCCTTTTTGTCTCAAAAATGTTGGAGCTACCTTCGAGCGGGTCACGTCATACGCTTTCCATGACATTAAACATATCATCGAAGCATACTTGGACGATCTAGCTGCTCGTTCTCAAAAGAGAACTAATCACCCTAGTCACCTTCGATTGGTTTTTGAGCAATGCAGATTTTACAGGATCTGGTTGAATCCCAATAAGTGCATTTTCACGATTACATCTAGTTGATTATTAGGGTTCATTGTGTCAAATGAAGGGATTCGAGTTAATCCCTTCAAGGTAGAGGCAATAATTCAGTTGCCTCCCCCATCCTCAATTAGACAACTTCAAAGTCTTCAAGGGAAGGCTAATTTCTTAAGAAGGTTTATAGCAAATTATGCTGAGATCACTAAAGGGTTTATGTGTTTGCTACAGAAAGGAGTTCCATATGTATGGGACGACTTTGTGCAGTAGTCGTTCGATGCCTTGAAAAAGGCATTAGTCTCTACCCCACTTTTGAGTCCATCGGATTATGGTAGGGACTTCCTTTTATATCTCATCATAGCAGAATCAACCATAAGTATGGTTCTCGTTCAAGAAGATGATGCTCTCATGGAGCACGTGATTAATTATTTGAACTGAGGCTTGATAGGTCCTGAACTTCACTATTCTCCTATTGAGAAGTTGGCCTTGGCAGCTATCCATGATGTCCAGTGGCTCCGCCATTATATTTTTCTACACAAAACTTTTTTCTTAGCGATGTTCAATCCATTTCAATTTGTCCTTAGTAGGCGAGTGATTGGGGGCAAATATAATCGATGGATAGCCATTTTACAAGAATTCTATCTCGAGTTCTTGTTCGCCAAGTCTAAGAAGTCTATGGTTTTGCGGAGTTAATTTCCGAGCTGCCTTGTGGAGAGGATACTGTTTATGAGGAATTTTTTTCCTGATGAACATTTATTCCTCATCTCTTCACTCGACTCTTGGTATGGAGATATCATTGTCTATCTCCAGACTTCGAAGTTTCCCTCTACTTTCTCTAAGGATGAATGCCAAAAATTACATCACCTGGCCAAGAACTATGTCATTATTGGTGATACATTATATCGTCGAGGGGTTGATTCAATCCTTTGGCACCGTTTGCCCTAGAGGAAGCAGAGTTAGCGCTCAATGATTGCCACAGTGGGGCTTGTTGTGGTCATCTTTTAGGTCTTGCTACAACCCAGTGTATCTTGCGTGCCAGCTATTTTTGGCCTTCGCTCTTCAAAGATTGTGTTGAAGTGGTCAAACGCTATCACAACTGTCAAATTTACACTCGGGATATGCACGCACATCCAACTCCTCTTTCTCCCGTTGTCACTTTCAGTACTTTTACTAAGTGGGGTATTGATTTTACAACTTGTAATCTGCCTTCAGCAGCGAATCACAAGTACATTATCGTGGCCGTAGACTACTTCACGAAGTGGGATGAGGCCATGCCCACTTATAAAAATGATAGTGAAACAGTGGAATTGTTCCTTTTTAATCAGATTATCTCAAGGTTTGGTATCTCGAGAGAGATTGTCACTGACCATGACAGTCATTTTTGAAACCAACTAATGTTTGAATTGGCTCTTAAATTGGGTTTCCGGCAGGAGCACTCGTCTCCATATTATCCTCAAGCCAATGGACAGGTTGAGGTAGTGAACAAAACCTTTAATACGATCCTGCAAAGGACGATCGACAAAAATCGGTCCAATTGGAATCTTATGTTGTATCTGGCTCTTTGGGCACACCAAACCTCCATAAAGACTACTATAGGTTTTACACCTTTTCAATTAGTTTATGGGATGGAATCTATCTTTCCTGTTGAATGTGAAATTCCATCTCTTAAGTTAGCTATTGAGCTCCTTTTAGAGACCTCTAGTCTCAAAGAGCACCTCCTTCATTTGGAACATCTCGATGAGCAGTGTCGAGATGTCGCCACAATCAATGAGGCTCATAAGAAAATGATTAAAACTCAGTATGATAAAGTTGTCTGTCCTTGAGTCTTTTCTAAAGGCGACCTTGTCTTGGTCTATGACCAAGATAAGGACACCTTGGGGGCAGGCAAGTTCAAGCCTATGTGATACGGTCCCTTCATAATTAAACGATTTTAGAAAAAGGGGCATATGAGTTAATCTATTTTGAAGGAAACAAGTTGGCAGAGCCTCGAAACAACCTTTACCTCAAGAAGTACTTTGCTTAAGTAGCAGCTAGGCAATGGCTTCTTTGTACATTTTGTATATTTTTACATATCTCATCGAGAGTTTTTGATATCGACACTTTTGTTCTGCTGTGGCAGGTGTTGATGGATGACTTGGTCTATTTTGGATTCCCCGATGGTGCTAGTCGGCACACTTGGAACCTCGCTTCCATAGCTTGGGTAATATATTATCCAACTAGCCAGTTGATGGTGTCAAGGGGAGTATGCATTGGTCCCGCTTCAAACAATATGGCTGAGTGTACTGCTGTCATTAATTTACTATCTGAAGCAATTTCCTATGAAATCGATTCATTGGTAGTCTATCTTGATTCACAATTGATAGTGTCACAATTGAATAACATTTATCGGGTAAGGGATCCATGTTTATATCGCCAGTATTTAAGGGTGAGGTTGTTGTAAAGATCATTTACTTACATTAATTATTTGCACATTCCAAGATCTCATAATTGGTTAGCTGATTCTATCGCTAATCAAGCATTAGAATAGGACATCATTCATTCATCACAATAAAATAAAGCATCAAAAAGTCGAACTGCATATATATATATCATAAAATATCTCGAGTGTACATAAGTGTGTCCAAAATAATATACAAAAATTGGGACTCAAATGCCCATAATTATGTCCAGTACATCTAATGCCCCGGCTCAGGATGAGCGGCTAAGTATGCAACTATTGCTTTGGCCACACGCCTAAGAGTGCGAACCCAATCTCACGGCATGGCAACCACATGACACTGCATGTCTATAGGGAGATCCTCTACAGCCTCTATCGGTACTCGATGAGTTAGTCTCACCAAGTGTCGTTGAACTATGCGTAGAAGTCGCTCTATCTCCGTAGCTGCCTCTTCAGCACCTCGGCCGTGACGTCCATGCCGTGGGAACCCCTCTGGTCGCACTGGCACAATATCTGGAACATGATCATCATATTAGTCATTTGAATCCTATCAAAAGTATTTTTCAAAATTCATTTTTATATTTGAAAATTCATAAAAATCATAAAATCGAAAAACATTTACCTATATCGCCCCATGCTGCGGTTGGTGGTAAAGCTAGATCTAGATCTCCTCGGAAGTCCAGCCCAACATAAAGGTAGTCGTCTACGGCAATGATTAGCTACTCCCACCAGGAGAAGAAGTCATCGTCAAATGCAGTCCGTAGAACATCCTCGCCTCCTAGTCGTTTCATCAAATCAACCCACCTGCCCATCTGTGGATCTCGTGGGGTGTTGATCGAAATTAATACTCTAGGACGAAGTACTGGGACCCTCTCAAAGAAGAAAGAGCACAAAATAGTTCCATACCCGAAGTTTTTGGTCAGCCCCTTCTTGATAGAAGTAAGTTGGCTCTTCAGGTTGGCAAGAAGAGGAGTACACCAATCAAATATAGTGGTGAGACAGTCTACCGCCAAGCTCATGGCTAGCTGTGAAGCCTGGTGTAAGGAAGATGATTCGTTCACTCTGGCTAAAGTGAACAAGATCCTCAGTGCTAAACTCTCCACATGTTTGATTGGAATTTGCCTTCCAACCTTTTCTGGATGACCCAGGCCATTTATATGCATGTAGTCCTCGATGGAGAGACTGCCTCATGATCTGCTCATGGAATGTACTACCTCTCCCCTTCAAGAAAGGCCTGTGATGAAATAAATATCTTCAACCTCTATCTTGAGTGGCATCTGATCAATCATAAACGAGTCATCCTCGATGCTCCAATAGTGAATGAGCATTTCGAGCAGGCGAGTGTTTGCTTTCATGTTTGGCATTTTAAAGAACTTTAGAAAACCACATTCTCTTAAGGCATCCAGGGCGTTAGGATCGTTCATAACCTCATCATCCACTAAGGCATGCTCTCTTTCTCTGGAAGTGGCTGGCATCCTGAAGACACAACAATTTTGGGACGTTAGATTTTTGTTTTGAAGTTTTCGCGGCGTATACGCAAGTCTATTTCATACACAATTGTGTTTAGGGCCTGTGTATACGTGGGTTGCACATAGCCAACTTGTGTATACGCCACGCCAATTTTTTTGACAATAATTCAATGGTGAAATTCAAATTAAAAATTCTAAAACCAATCACAATTGGATGCAAGATAAGTTTAAGGGTTACCTGGTGATTTTGGGAAGGTTTGAACGGTTGAATTTTGCGTATGGAAAAGTTTTCTCCTTTTGCTCCACCCCTTTGCTCTCAAATCAAATGATGATAATGGTGAGTCCAAACACTATTTTATAAGCTTTGAAAATTCCAAAGTTTTTCAAAACTTGATTTTGTTTTGTCTCATGTAACTTTTAACTTGGGAGCTTGGAATGTCGAGAATGGTTTGATTTTTAGGACATTTTGGATGCTTTTTGGACAGTTTCAAGACTATTCCATGACTGCTAACCCGTCATGGCAGGTATCGTTTTCTCACTCGAATATAGGTTAGGGAAGCCATTTTTTCCATTGCATTATGCATACTAGCCTCCATTTGTTGATACACTAGTCATTGTGTCAATCCCATCGTGTTATGGTTCGTAAACCATCTTCACTCGCCGATTTTTAAATCATGACACAATGGTAGAGCCATCCTTTTCATGGGCATCGTAGTTAGCACCTCCCTGACATTTGTTGTCCATGCTGCTTTGATCTAAGTAGGCTCAGGAGTCCTCTATAGTCCCACCATGATTTATGCGTTGAAGACTCATTCCTCTATGCTTCTTCGCTTCGTTCTGGCCTTATACCCTAGAGGCTCCTTCATGTTGAGTTGTACTACTACATTGCATTTTTACCATTTGCACCTTTTGGCCTTGAGTCGGCTTCACTTGGACTTGTGTTTAAGCCAACTTTTGACCATATAGACTGCAAAATCAAACTTGCATGCCCTTGACTTCTGCAACTTCACACACCTTGACCCATGGAAGGAACACACCTTCGAGTGTCTTTGACCAGTTTTCACCTCCCTGCATTGAGCATAGGATTGTTCCAATCCCAGGAACTAGATCATCTGTTTCACCAACACTTGTTCTTTCCACTGTACTATAGCATTCTTTTATTCTTCTTCTAGCTTAAAGAAAAAGACAAAAAAAAAATACATATTCCAAAAAAGAATGGGAACGGGACAATATTTCCACTTATTGTTGGCAGCTACAGTCAGTCGTGTCGCCTTTGAACAAAGCACTCAAAACAAAGTCTCCTTCGTTTGGGCAGGATTTAGTTTAACTTAGGTACGCCTTAACCTTGTTATTGAGTCAGTTCTCTCCCAATTGGTTATCTCTTCCAATCATATGGAGGGTTTGTTCGTGCCTCCTGCATGATGAACTTATACAGAGTCATCATATGCTGCCACATAGTCACATTGAGTTGTGCTTTTGTTCAAGGGAAGTTAGCCTGAGTCGGCCTCTCTGCGGTGTCTCTTGACTCATTTTTTAGTCGGCCATCCCTAGTTGTCAGTGTCTTGTCTATCATCACATCAGCTATATTGGTCCTTTACTCGTGGTGGTTTGAGAAGGTCTCCATTGACTTCTTGCTGGCGAGTCTTGTCCTTATCGACGACGACATATTGCTTTGAAGACAGGCCTAGAGACGCCCCTGGCCCTATTTTCATTATTGATAGGTCACCTTGTGCTCAACATCGATCAATATCATGGGTCTTTGATTAAGTGTTTTCCCTTGTGTTCAACATCAGCTTACACTATCACACATTGGTATTCGTGCAGTACCTTGGTTTCCATTTGACCCTAATGGTGGATACCTTGCCTTTGTGTTAGCTTTCATTATCGGTTGGTTCAGAGGGTTTTTATCGTGCACTAGCCACATCTTGTGTACGTCGGAAACGTGCTTTGGTCGGGTTACTACATCTTTTTTAGTCCGATTCCTTCCACATTATTGGCCTCTAGGTTACACTCGCGCTAGATTGATGAAGGATTCCTTAAGGCCTTCCTTCTAGTGGATCTTTCCTTATCGACTACGACTCATTGCTCTGGGGCAAAGATATAGAGTCCATTTAGCAGTGCCTTGGGGTTTGCAGTCATTAGTGGCAGATCCTTCGCTATCGACTGTGGGAAACCATCATTGTCTCCTGATCGATATATTCTTATAGGTGTTCGACTACAACTCATCTATTCACACTTGTTAGATTGTACTGGGTACTTTGACGCTCATTATCATTATCGGTGAGTAGTCTCGCATTTGTTAACGATATAGATAAATGACCGGTAATTAAACGATTTCTCACATGGTCGACTTCAGATCATTTATTCCCATGGTGTAGAAATGTACCATGGTGATCGGTGAAGACCTCAGGTTGCATCAACATTTATTGGTTCACTTGACAGTTGCTCCTGTTGCTGCTAGTTGATACCATTCCACCTTATATGTTGTAGTCATTCATGGTGACATTCTATATGCTGGCACCCGAGTTTGCAGTGTAGTACCATCTTACTCCATCATTTTCCTTTGGTACTTTTGGGATCAGTCTTTGATATCAGTGATCCGCTTCATCCTTCAACATCATTGACATTCTTATATGTGATATTCAGACATGTACTTGTTCGATCGTGATCAGATGATCCATTATGTATTTTCCAGTCTTCTATACTTGTATACTTAGTGGATCCACTTGTACTTGATATGAAGACATGCTTTACTTTCTCTGAGCATGGGTATTCCTGCCTCAGACAATGTTTCTTTCTGATCTCCTTTTGTGGCTTGGCAGGCTGAACTCTGGTGAAGTCCTTCTCAGTTTTTTACAGGTTTCCTTTCCATGCACGCACTTAATACATTTCGGCCATCATGTATCCCTTCTGACCTCATATATTAGGGGGCGTCTGTTATAGCTCCAAATCTCACTCTTGATGTTTGTGATGCTGCACTCATGGCCTAGGGCAACCCCTCCTTCCAGACCTGGTCCAAATACTTAAAAAAATAGTGTTTTACTCCCTATATGTGACATTTCCCTAAGCTAAACACGTGTGTACGCAAGTCTGTGTATACCCAACCCATGTATATGTCTTAAAACACTTAAAAAAATTAAATCTCCTTAATTTCGGGTGGAGATCACGGGTTTTACCTGTTGATTACCTATTAGTGCGCATGGCCCAACTATTCCCAATGAATTCCCACCTAAAAAACTACTTTGGGAGAAGTATAAAAAGGCTTCAATGGGAAGGCCTAAAGGAGGAGAAAAGAGAGAGAAAAATCACTCTGCTGAGATTATCCTTGACCAAGTCTGAAGATCTTTATGCTCCTAGCACTTCCCCCATTAGAGGAAACCCTTGTTTCCTTGAGTTATGATGTCTTACCATTAGTTGAGATATCCTTGCGTGAGTTATGGAAGGAGCTTGTTGAAGGCTTGAGATTAGATGAATCTGGAGGACAGTTCCACTTGGAGCCTGCGAAAGGAAGACTCGGGTTGAAGGATTGAAAGGAAATCTAAGAGGGTTTGGACCCTGGCTGGATCTACCCAAGCGAAGGACCCCCAGGTGCACATCTCTTAGTGTAGTTTGTTTATATTAGTATCATGGTTGTGTGGAATGTTTGATTTTATTTATAGATAACCCTCGATCTACTAGGGTATTGATCGAAGACCCTAGGGGACTTTGTCCCATAACACCTGATAGGTGCAATAATCCTAACTTCATACATTCTTTTGATCTCCTTTTCAATAGAAGGCAGTAGAACAGGGTTGATTCTTCTAAGTTTCTATCTAAAGGGCTTTTGATCTTATTTTAAGGGAATGGTGTGTTGTATTATGCTGGTATCATAGGATTTCAAGTCCTCATAGCTCTAGACAAAAACATCTTGGAATTCCTTCAGTAGTTCCATATATTTCACTTTTTCATTGGGAGGCAATGATTTTGAAAGTTTTATTTGTTTGGGATCTTCTTCGGAACCTATATTACATTCCTCAATGTTTGATTTCAAGGGTTCCATTTTAGGCTTTTTAGGAATGTCGATTGAATCAAATAAGTCCTCCAAAGGAGTTAATCCTTTGGGTAAAAAATTGTCTTTAAGGTTAATTACTTCGGTTTCTTCATCAATTGCTTGATTAATTTCCATTTGTTTTAGGTGTCGAATATTTGCTTTTATAAACTTTGCAGGATGAAATCTGTCTATTTGATCATCTTCTAGTTTGTTAATTTATACCTTATCATAGGAATCCAAATCTACTGTTATGTCTGTGTCTATGTTGGTATTTAGAAATTCATTATCTAAAGTTAAAAAATTGTTAATTTGTTGATCATTCTCAAATACTTGCCAGTTCTTCAAGTTGTTAGGAATGGAATTTTTGTGCCTGACCTTAGCAGTATACTAATGGTTGGGGTAAAATGGTAGCTTGCAAGTACTAGCAAACATGGCTAAGCTATGAGCTTGCATATTGTGTTTTCTTGGAATGACAAGAAGTTTGGTTTCTAAAAAAAGTAATTAGTATCTCTACAACTGTTCCTTTGTAATAACCTAGTCTAGGATCCCTAGTCATGTAAACAACATTAATTTGTTTGATTACCAACTTAGAATGTCCCATAATAGAAACTCTTATGGCTTCTAACCTTTTGACTAGTTTCAGACCTAACAAAAGTGCTTCATATTCGACCATGTTGTTTGTACATTTAAATTTTAATCTATAGGCATGACTCTCTGAATGATCATTTTCTAAGTTGTAAATCAATACACTTGCTCCTGCACCTAGTTTGTTGACTGACCCATCAAATTCAAGATGCCATAGGATTTCATGCTCATAATTTTCATCTGGGGTAGTGAAATCCTTCTTGACTAAGGTATCTAGGTCATCTTTTTTATCTGAAATCTCATGAATTTGGACAATTTGATTTTCTTTTAGTACTACAATTTCTTTTGATTCTGCTGTTATGCTGCTTGAAGTGTCTTCCTGATTAGTTTCAACATTGTAAAGTATGAAAGAATCAATATCAGAATGTACTGAATATATAGGAAAGTTATAAGGTCTCTCCTGGGAACTCACCACATACTTCATCAGAGTCTCTCTATATAGTTTCTTGGGATGTCCAAAGACTGATATGGTAGCATATGACATGAACAGTTGCAGAGATCCCTGGAGTTTGGCACCCTAAGATATATACAACACCATACTTGGGTGGTATATCAACAACAACTATGTCCATAAGAATGGTCTTGGCATGGTACTGAACTAGGGAAACATATAAATATTTTATGAGTCCTAAGCACTTAATTTGGCTTGAATCAAAGGAAAACAGATCTTTGTACGGCCTGGTGATATCCAAGTTAAGTTTTTCCATTAAATACTTAGGCATAAGATTATGTGAAGCCCCAGAGTCTAGCATGGTATTATGTAGGATTTTATCGTGGATGTTAAGGCTAATGTAGAAGGGTGGTATCCCTCCTTTAACTGGCTTTCCATTAACATCTCGTCCAAAAATCAACTCAGGTTGGTCATCAAATAGATTCACAGAGCCTTCATATTCAATGAAGTTTAGAGATTTACTAATTTGAGATCTGTAAGTTTCATGTTTGACCAATTTTGTCATAGGCACTGAGATTTTGAGTTTAGCCACCTCTGCCCCCAAATTGAAAGGCAAAGGGGATTTATCTGTTTGAATATTTGAACTCTTAGCACCAGGGTTCTGAGTAGTATTTTCTTCTTTTCCATTGTTTAGAGTATCTTTATTTGGATTTTCTAAGATGATTTCTGGAGGTTGTTCCACTATTCCCTTGAGGGGGGGCTGAAGCGGAAGGTTGTTCATAAGAAGGTTGGTGATCAATTACATCTTCAATGGTGGGACTGGGAGGGTTTTCATGTGGTCTAGATAGGATTTGTAAGGTTTTTGTAACTTGAGGACTCTGATTTGTGGATTTTACCTTCTTAGGCTAGTTAGGCATTGCTTTTTTATTCTGATCAGGACTGCCAATGTTCTTTTTGCTTCTCAAATTATACTGTTTATGCACTTTGAAAATAGCAGAGTCATACCCTTGCTTATAGTCAAATGATTCTCCTATTTGAGTCTGTAACTATTGAAGCATGTATAGTTCTTGATCATCCTGAGTTAGAAAAATTGTTTCTTCATCATCTAAGCCCATAAGGTTGATTTGGGTGTCTATCTCAGGGTATTCTTAGTGGGAAATATCATCATAATTTTCTTGGAAAGGTGGTCTAATGTTCTGATCAGGGCCATTTTTACCAGTGTTCTGGTTCTGTTTTTTCCTAAAGTTAGGATTCCTCACTAGATTAGCCTGTTGGTTATCCTGGTGGGGTTTCCTTTCAATGATTTCTATCCTATCCATCAACCTTTCCATGCCTTTAGCTAAAGCATCCATTTTCTTATCAAAATGTGAAGTTTCATCTTTCAGAGGTGTTCTTCTCTTGTTTCTAACCCTAACCCTTTTGGATAGCAGATTAGCTTCTATGCTAACTGCTACACTTTGCATATCTTCAAGTGTAGGGGGATTCCTTTCTCTAAGTTGAAAAGTCATATCTGTGTCAAATCCGTCTGGATACTTAATCAGGGCTAAGCTAGGTGGAGGCCTTAGGTCAAGTGGGATAGCATTATATACATTGTTAAACCCAATGAAATAGTCCTGAACAGTTTCGTTTGGTCCCCTTTTAAGGTTTTCCTATTCAGATAGAATTTGAAGGGGGATCTTTTTCTTCTCCCACCTATTTAAGAATTGTTGGTAAAGAACTTCTAAACTATCTATGCTCTGAGGGGGCAAAGATCTAAACCATATTCTCACTTCTCCAGCTAGAGTTTGGACAAAGATTCTCATCTGGACATCTCCTATGTCAATCTCATGCAGTTCAAATTAATCAGTCATTTTCTTAGTGTGTTGTTGTGCTGTGTATGTTCCAGTGCCATCAAATAAGGTAATTTTACTCTGATAATTTGCTGGTAAGGCACCTTGAGGAGCAGGCATCACAAGGGGAGCATATCTGAGTGCCATAGCTCTAAGTTAGGCAGGATTGAGAATAGGAGTTGGAGTAACTGGAGGATTTAGGACAACAAGGGGAGTTGGTGTAACATGGGTAATGGGTGTTTGAGGGGTAGTGATGGGATGATGGGGAAGGGAAGGTATGAATGGAGATGAGGAGTGGTCTTCAGAGGTGTGGGGAAACGATGGTGAGCTAAAAGATGTTGAAGATGTTTCAGAAAGTTCAAGGATTCTATCAGTGGTAAGGGATGACTGAGGGGAGTTTAGAAGGTAATGATTAATTGGAAAATTGGCTCATTGGACCTCAAGTTCCCTTGTGAATTCTGGATCTAGAACTGTTTTCACAAGTTTAGTTTCAGACTTAGTTCTAAATAGAGAGAAGTCAAAATACTCATCAAAAGGGATGTCTTCAATGAATAACCACTTAGCAGGGCATGAATAAGATCTAAAAAGAGGTCTAGGGCTTACTGAACTTTCCTGTCTTCTGAGTATTCTCGGAATAAGTTTGGGATTTTCAAATACAGGGGGAGGATTTCGATCAGGGTTGGCCCTAGTATAATGAGTTCTCCCTGAAGCCAGATTTCGATTTTTTTATGATTTATTTTAGTTCTTTGATGAAATTTTGGAAATAAATTCTAATAACCCTTTAAGACGCTTAAAAATAAAAATTTGAATTCCTCAAAGGTTTATTAAAATTGAGGGTTTTGAGTCACTAGTATGGTCACCATTATGTTATCACTCAGATTTATTTCCTTAGAAGTTATCAAAGAAGGAATAGTCTGAGGTAACCACAAACCTAATCTTTTAGACTCATATTCTGGCCAACCTAAGTCCAGAGAGGGCTCTCTCTTTATGATTTAACTTTGTCTAAATAAGATTTCAGGCTAGTTCTTAGTGTTCAAGGTTATTTTGCTTTGATTGGGTGGTAGAATTAAGAAAATAGATGGGCACAACAAATATTTAGGCCATTGGGCTATGGAGTCAATCAATAAAGGCTTAACTGGATTTGATTTATTATTGAGGTAAGAGTTCACAGGGCAGGCTAACGTAGCAAGAGAAAATTTTCAGGTTTCAGTGAATGGAAAATCCTAACCATGGCCAAGGGAAATGAAGAATCCTTAACCGAGATTAAGATGAAGAAAGCAAGGATGGCTAGTAGAAAAGGGCAATGAAGAATCCGTTACTATGGACCAAAGGGGGGGTAAACTACAGAAGTAAGGGGGCAATTAAGAATTCCTAGACAAAGGCAGTTTAGTAGAAAACATAAAATAAAGCAAACAGTTAAAACAGAGAGCACTTAATCTAATTCTGATGATATCATTCGTTGTTTGCTTTTAAAATGTATAATAAACACGTGAATAGTTCATAACATAAAGAGAAAATGATATTTAAACATGAGAAAATGATACTTATTTGTTCCAACTATGCACAAGAATCTAGTGAAATGTCCTCAGCTTTATTTCATTTCCAGCAAAACCAGTCCTATCTTGAGTACAATAGCTCATTGGATAAAAAATAATGTCTACAGAAATGTATTTTAATCCACCCTAATTACTTCAATTTGTGAAGTATTTATAAAAAAATTGATACAAAATATCTCATAACCATATGATAATTATTCTAGGAAACAAAAAATATCTTCAACACAAAGATAGAGACAGATGGAGAACTATCTTCTAGATGTTCCTTTTATTGTGACTGTGTTGGCTGTTGCAACTCAGATTTGGTTCCTGCAATTGCTTTGTAGTTATGTGCTGGAATCACTTTTATCTTCTACCTACTGATACTCTTTACATGTATTGTTTAATCCTGTCTTACTTGTTTTACCTGGTAGTTATATTTTATCTTATATATTTACTATAGTAACTTATAGTAAATCAGACAAACTTGTCCACCATCCACTATCAGGTAACTTCATTCTTATCATTTTCCTGTAAACCTCATCAGCTTATGTGTATTTACCAAAATTTGGTTTGCTTGTGAACAAGTGCTTGAATTCATGTTCTATGTAGAACAGATTCTCAAGGCCATCATAAAGCACCCTTCCAATGGGCAAAGATTTCACCCCTGAAGTACTAGCTTGGCTTTTGGCCATTTTGTTTAATTTATCAATATAATCCTTCTAGGTAATCAGTTTGTCATGTATTACCATAGGACTGGGAAGTCCTTTTTCTCTTAAGATGCCATATTTCAGCATGAAGCTGTCGATGTTTGCTTGTATGCTCTGACATATTTTCTCCAGATTTAGCATTAAGTTCCTTTTAGTGAGAACCTTTTTTATTTCTATGATTGTTGTAGTTTTGTCCTCTATTTCTATTTTTGCTATTCAAAAAGGTAATCAACTGATTGGATTCTTCAGGTTTATTTCCCAGTTCTTCCACTGTCTTGTGGATTGCCTGAGTAGCCATTTTGACTAATTCTGTTTGCTCAAAAATTATCTGAATAGAAGGCCAAACATCATTGATGGAATCAATGATGCTGGCCCAAAGGATTTCTCTCATGTCTCCCAATTGTTCTTGCAGTGTTAAATCCTTATCAAGGGATTTTATCCTTTCTGCCATCCTTAGGTTCCTCTGAGTTTCTTCTTTATACTGTATTTGTACACGTTTATAATTGGTTTCTAAACTTGACACTTGTTCTCTGAGCTTCTTAAGCTCAATGGCCAGGATACTCATTTCTTCCATGACATTCATCAGCTATGTAGTTTTCTCTATTAGTGTCTCTGTGTTGGTTGATGTACTTGTGCCTGATGTAGTACCTGTCACTGGCAATGTTGTAGTTGGTGGAAGTGTAGGTGCCAAGGCAGCTGCCAAGGTGGAGGGTACTTCTATGGAAACTGTAGGTATTACAGTATGAGGAGCAGTGGCCAACTCACTCTTCCTCCTTCTGTGTTTCCAACACTTCAGTTGTTTGAGGATGATGAAGAAGAGGAATCTTAAGATGTTTCTTTAATGCATCTATGTCATCATTTTTCTTCTTTATCAGCAGCTCTGCTACTTTAACATCCTTGGGATCATGTCCCAGCTCTATGACCAAGTCCTCTAAGGAATTTATTCTAGTGACTTTGGCCTGTGAAGAGGCCTTTTCGAACTGGAATTGTGCTGAGATGTTATTTAGTGAATTCTGGAGTTGGTGGGTTGTTATTCCCTTGCTGGTCAAGGTGGAATAGGCCATTTCACCAGTTTGTTTATGAAACTCATTTTGGTCAATAGGATGAATATCCTTTGCCAATACCTCAGAATATGTCTTTAGGTAGTCTTCCATTGATTTAGGTTGTTGTATGGTTGGCTTGAGAAAACTCATCTGCATTTAACCCTCTTTTATATCAAAGGCTAACATTAGCCTTGTTTGGTTTGTTGGAGCCATCTTCAGATAATGTGCATAGCTTTGCACCTTTAATCTCTCATTCCTTGCCTTGATTTCCTCATATTTTTCTTTGATGTCCTGGCTCCGTCTAGTAGGAGCCCTGAAGGAGTATAATTCCACACTTTGTTGCCTTTCCAACATTTGAGCTTGAGAGGTGGAAGGTTCTTGTGTCCCTCTTGAAGGAATGGTGTGTCTGCTTTCTATCCTCTCTGCTCCTGAATTCCCTGCTGTCTCTTCAGTGTATTCTTGTTCTGAATATGGATTTAACCTCTGCCTCTTAGTATAGGTTTGGGCAACAAGCCTGCTGGAAGGAGTGGCCTCATCTCTGTCTCTCTTAAGGTTCCTCTTCTCATTAAGAGGAGTCTGCAAAACGGGAGGATTGCTCATGATTTGTTCAGGTTGAACAAGTTCCTCTGAAATTTCAGGTTGTTCAGATGCTTCTCGTTGTTCTGAAAGCTCTGGTTGCTTTGATGACCCTGCTTGGTCTAAAGACTCTGGTTGCCCTGAAGGTCCTGCCTCTGCTGATGGTTCTGCTCCTTCTGTATGCCCACTATAGCCCTATGCTTATCTCCAAGACTGAGACTCTCCTAGAACCTGTACTAAGGAATCCTCATCAAGTCTTCTATCTAAGTCCATTAATACATTATCAACAACAACCTCTATACTATCTCCATCTATCAAAGGGCCTTCCATGCATTCAAATTAATTAGGATATTGTTCAATTTTGGGGATTCTGTGGTGGATGTAAGGAGATAGTTTATTATTTTGTCTCGTATTACAAATGAAGCTTAAGGGGTCATAGGTCCACATGAAACTCTGTTTGAGTTTCAACCTTTGGAGGATTTCATCTGCCTCCTTTCCTGCTTCCCTATTGTTACAAATGAATGGGCCCAGTTGATCCTTTATCTTGAGTTGGGATTTTTTCTTGGCTTTTACAAAGTGCACCTTATCTGAATTGATCATTTGCCTGTAGTACTCTAGAGCAAACAATCTCATGGGGAGGTATCTAGGCAATTTGTAAGATGGTAATTCACATCCATAAATTCATATTTCAATATGGTTTTGGTACAAGTACCAATCCCCTACTTTGTATTGATTTAACAATTGTAGGACCCTCCTAATGTCTACACTAATTTTGGGTGGAGGGCTTCCTAGTAGCATGGTTGTCATAGGATAAACAAAGAGGTCTATGAAGTCTATATAGGAGTATTCAGAATCAAACTGATGAATCAAAGAAGTCCATAAGATGACTGATCTGGGGTTGCCTCTGGTATCCAGGTTTTGGAGGGCAATTGGAAATCTATCGGCTTGGTAATACAAGAATAAACGATATAAAACTGAAGAATACTTGAAAACTCTTTCATTTTCCAACCTCATGAATTGATCATGCATTCTGTTAGCAATAAAATTTGCATAGTCAAATATGATGGCTGGTGGTTGGCCAGGAGCGTAGATTGTCATGATGGATATTATGATCTCATCAACAAATTCACTAGTGTCGTAGCCTAGCACACTGGATATCATGTCTATAATGTCTTAGCCAAGACCGGAGAAAATAGTCCACAGATAAGGAGGAGGATCCCTTTGGATATACTGTTCTTCTCTGATAAAAGTTTGGAATAACTGAGCCAGCGGGATTGAGGTGAGTGTAGGGTATCTGTTCAGCATATCTCCAATGGAAAGAGGGGTTAGGATTTGGCTTGGTTACAATTGAAGCATCTGGTTAATGGACTCAGCAATGATTGTAAATAGAACGGACTGGTCAAGGGTTCTCACTACTCTCTAAATAAGATCATAGTTCATATGACAATAATGTATAATCTTTGGGAATAAATGCACTCTGGGGAACTGGTACTTTGGTAAGCCTGACTCCCAAAGTCCAATGGAGTTTGCTTGGTTCAAGTATTGGTCTCTATACTTGCAGAAGAGTTTCAGAGGGGATTTTGAGACTGAGGTGTCTTTAATTTGGAAATCTTTGTCTGCAAGCGGGAGGTGGTCTAAATCCCTGCGGGGAGTTGTAATGGGCATGATGTTCAGTGCAATTGAGACTTCCATCCTTGGTTCTTATGGATTAAAGGACGGGGGGAAAGGGTTTTAGTGAAATTGGGGAGAATTGGTCTAGCTCGGAGTATTTTAGGATTACCAAGAAGCTTAATTTTACTAAATTACTTAGTTTTTAAAGCAATTTAGTTCAGGTTCGGCAAGAAAACAAGGTTTCTCAGTGGAAATGAGGTAAATACTTGGTTTCGACTATTTGAATGGTGGAATGGTGACTATGCACTATGTTATCACTTAGAACTAAAGGTTTGATGCATATAGTTACATGCCTTAGTTTGATGACAAAGGTCTATGTTTAAGCTGGTTTCATTTTTATTTGTCTCACTTAGGATTCAGAGTTTTAAAGGTCTTTTTTAGCCTAAATCATACTCTACTCCTATTGGCTTTCCTCCACTCATCATTATTCCATAGTCATGTCTTGTCTATGCCAAGTCACCGTGTCTTTTAGTGATTCCGCAGCGCAGTCTTATTTGCCCATTTCGCAGCGCAATCATAGTCTAGCAGTTTCGCAGCGCGTAATGATTAAGCAGTTTCGCAGCACATCATTAAAAAATATAACTAACAGCACTGCAAAATCATGGATTCGTGCATTCCGCAGCGAATCTTTCCCGAAATGTCAAGTCCATAGGTGAGTCAGCATGTGCGTCCACTCATGTCAGTTTGAGTACCTCTTGAATCATGTCTGAACGTTCATTTGCCGCTACTCCACCAATAGATTTTTGATATGCACGGAAATATCATTCCCAAGAGATTTTACCGTGCATAGTCCTTAATAATGGTCGTGAGTGTTGCATGAGTGACCAGTCATGTTTCAATTTGAATTTCAAGTGAGGCTGTTCAAGCGAGCCTGATTACAAGCGGAGGCTGGAATAAAAAGAGGAAAGTTATCACCATCTTCGACCGGAGTGTTAGAAATTTGGCTGTTGAAGATTTCAAAGTTGAAAATGGAGAGAAAGGAGGCACAGATCCGTGAAAATGTCAAAGGATAATGAACCTGAAGGCCTTGGACATAACGTTGAGAGTATGGAAGGCGATGAAGGGAAAGCGTTTAAGATGTCCGGGTGCTGGAAGATTTTGTAAAAAGTTACAAGGGGGCATGCATAGGTAACTAAAAGAATTTGCGCTAAATTTCCACTGGTTTGAATCAAGGTAGCCATGTTAGAGATATCGGTTTCTCCAGAAGCAATAGCTGCTGTAACCGAGATCCCAAGAGGACAGGAAGAATGGTTCAAAAATTTTAAATTTGATAGGAATCCTTATAAGGAGTTCTTAAAAGAGGCTTATGTAAATGAAGACTTCACAAAAGCAGTGCCCAGGTATTATCTCAAGGAACATTATGCTCTTCTTCTCACCTGCATACAAAAGTATTTGACCTGTGAAGGAAGGTACAATAAGGTTTATCCTTTATCATTTTAAACTGCTCTTGCATTTTACCGGGAAAGTCTCCATAGACATTCCCTTTTATTTATTTCGCAGTTTAAGTAAGATGTGTGATAAGGTGCAGCTGAGGAAAGAGGATTGTGAAACCTCTTTATTTCATCATGGTCTGATTAAGTTGCTGGCTTTAGATGGCCTCCAAAAGATAGGCAGAGACTGGAATTCTTTTATCTTCATGGCTGGATTCCAAAGTAAGACTGGTCTTACTCCACAACCAGCCAGAGAGTTTACAATTGCTGAGCTTCAAAGGGAGGTAAGGGCTAAAAAGCAAACCAAGCCACAGCTACCAAAACCAGTGAAGCCATTAGTCATTCAAGAACAGCCTCAGAAATCAACAAAGGAGAAGACTCAGGGTAAGAAGACTGTACCTGAAGCAAGCAAATCTGAAGCAGTCTCAAGGGTAAGGACAAGAAGCCAAATTAATAAAGAAAAGGGTAAAGCTATAGCTGTCGAAGAGAGCCCTGTGTCTAAGGCAAGCCTAAATGATTTATTACAGGCTATTGAATTAGAGCAGTCCAAACCAATTCAGATTCATTTGACACAGTCACCACAGGAAAGTGTTAAGAAAACCAAGGCCTCAAAAAGGCTTAAGTTTGATAAGCCAGCTTGGGAATTCATTTTTAAACCTAGAAGACCTATGACCAGAAAATTCCAGCAGGTATAGGAAGCACTGCCCAAAACAGAGGAAACAGGGGAAGGGACACGACCTCAGCAAAAGAGCATCACAAATAAAGCAGCCATCACATCTCAAGGAGATTATGTGGCATCCATGAAAAGCCAAATAGAAGTAGCTGAAGAAGAGATTAACCAACTGAAGAAAGCCGCTGAAGACCTGAAGGTAGAGCTAAGCCGGTTACCTAATAATTGAATTCGCTCTTCAGGAAAGGTTTTGTCCCCAATTTTTGTTAATTTTGCTTAATCTTAGTGTTTTGAAGATGTTTAAATCCCTACTACACATATGAAACATCAAAGGGAATTTTTGGCAATCGATGATTGGGTGATATAAGTTCTCGGGTCAAAAAGCAAACTGTTTTAAATAAAACAGCAGTTTCGTAGCGCGCTACGAAACTGCTGTAGGTGATGATTTAAACACAGACAAACAGTTTGATATTATGAGCGGGAGTTTTTGAAAAGGAGACACTTGTCCATCACTACAGCCTACAGCATATCTAAAACGTGGCAACGTTCCATACCTTGGGTTATTAAAGGCTCAGAAAAGTGTTGTTACATGTTCGAGCAAATTGTGGAAAACAGAAGCCGAGAAGCAGGGAACATCTCCTAATACCATGGGGCAGATAGGGATTCAGTGTTCAAAGGCCAATATGGCATATTTAAATGTCCAGCTTATCCATTTGAAAGAAGACCAGGTGTCAAAGGACGAGGAGTAGCCACTATGGCACGAAAAGAGAGTTAGAGTCCTAGTTAATTTAGAACTTTTTTAAAGTTCCAGTCAGCATGTTATTTGTATTTAATAGACAGTTAAATAGCTGATAGGTGTCATTAGAGATAAGGATCGAGTTATTAAAATTCCCCTCATGCTGGAGGAGGAAACTCGAATTAGTTAGAATAAGGATTATATATAGCTGAGACAACAATGTAATGGGGGTTGGAAATTTGACAGCAGAAGTACTGTTTAAGCTTATGTAAAGACCATTTTCAGTAATACAAAGCATCTACTTTTCTTCTCAGGATTCATGAAGGATTTGTCATGTTCAGAATATGTGTTTGTTCTTTCCTTAATGTCTTTTTTCAGTTGCATGGATGCATAATCACTCAGAATTCATTGATTGTGCTCTGACTTCCTGTATGCATGTGTGCACTGTGGTTTTATGTAAGTTGTATTCTGAACATTTAAATGCTAAGTGCCCTGACTTCTATGCAAAGGTAGTGTCATTGTTTACTGAAGTATGAATGACTCCATAGGCCCAATGGGAACTTATGAAATGTTTATCCAGCCATTATATTTGTCTATGTTGTTACACCACAAGAGTTAGCCATCTTATCATTAATCAAAATCAATAACCCTTTTGAGAGAGTCCTCTCAGGCTAAGGAGGCTAAGCCTTAGTCAAAAGCTTGGTTTGAAATAGTTACTTAGAGTCAACCTGACCAGCAGCCTATCAGGACTTGATTTTGAGATAACAAGCTGAATAGTAGAGCATTGCACCTTTGGCTTACCGATCGATTACCAAGTCTCCTTGGAAATACATTGGCATTAGATCCCAGATCTAAGATAATCTGATCCATGGCATACTCTCCAATCTGCATTGTAAGCCTCATTTCTTTCCCCGTTCTCTTCTTGTGTCTATGCAGATTATTTACTACGTGCATCTCACTCTGTAGTACCTCCTTAGAAGCACAAGAGATTATCATTTCCTGTAATCCCTTCAAAACCTTCCGATTCCTTAATAACTTCATGCAGGTTTGTAGAAAATACTTCAATATATTCATATCTACCTCCTGTGTCGCAACCAATACTATCTCATGGTTATCCTTCTAAGTTAGCTGTGCGGTAGAGGTCAAAGCCCCATCATCCATACAAATTCACCTCACCTCCATGAATGCTTGCTTTTCCTTCAGGATATCAAATGCAGGATATTTTTTAGTAGTTTTCCTTGTCCATGTAGCTTCAACTTCCTTTTTCCCCTTCAGCCTTATCATTCTCAGTCACAGTTCCGCTTCCTGTTACAATGCTGATGCACGATTGATGTTCTCTTGGCTCAGCGATCATCGCTTGGACATTTGTTGCAGGTTGCTGGTTTCTTTTATCCTGTATATTCACAATAAGGTTGGGACATTATTCTATCACATGATCAAAATATTTGCAATAATTGCAGGTTGTCATCGGGTTTTGACAATCTCTTGCAAAGTGTCCTGCCTATCCATAGTTGTAACAGATAATCTGGCCACGTCCTTGAACAACTCCTCCTCCTCGTCCCCATCCTTGTCCTTGAAATCCTCCTCAACCAATATGCTGGCCTTTCTCCTCATGTGTACATCCTTCAGCTCGTAGTCTATAAATATCAACAATGCGCTCTATCATTAAGTGATAACTTCGATAATTTTTCTCATTATGGCCTACCTATCTACAAAAGTTACAAAATAATTGCTTCCAGGTATGTATATATTTCTCTAATAGGTAGCAGTATTAAGAGAGATGCTGACCTCGCATGCTACAGATCTCACACCACAGACTTGGGTTTACTAGATTAGGAGATCCACTTGCAATATAATCTCTTAACACGGGGCATTTATCCTTATAATGACCTTTTGCTTTTGCATTTTGTACACCACACTTCTGATCTTTTTGGTCTAAATTATTTACCCTTCTTCAAATACTACAATTCCTGGGTCAACGTAGCTAGCTGATTCTATATCTTCTATACTCCTGCATGAGTATCTCCAACTGGCAAAGTTTCCAGCTTCATTGCAATCTCTAATGCTTACGCTTGCATCTTGATCTTCTGTTGCGTCAATGGTAACCTAATATGTGGCAGTAGCATGACTATGAACCATTTTTTATGCTGCTGTGGAAGTATCTCATAGCTCACTTGACCCATCAACACTTTGAATCATTGATCCAACTCCCAGACAGATTTAGTCGCTACCAATTTAATTTCTTTCAGCTCTATGATGCATTATGACTCTGAATTTGGCTTTTTGAACTCTGTTACCAATGCTTTCTTAATTTAATCAAACATAGCATTCTTCTTACTTGTGGAGTATTTCATATACCATGTCAACGCTCTCTCCCTCAACGATGTGACAAACAAAGCCTTCTTTACATCATCATTATTAATTTGTCTCGCTGTCCATACCGCATCAGCTATGAACCAAAACTAGTTAGGGTCCTCTGATCCTAGTTCTTTAAAGACAGGTAGCTTAATGTCATCAACAATTATTCTTCTTCTCGACGGGCGAGGTGGAGGTGGACGTGAAGGCAGAGGTGTAGGGGAAGTACGGGGTGTGAGGGGTAGATGGATGGGGGATCCCAAAGGCGCGTTGATTCTTCTCAACTCATGAATTCGACGTGCCTTCAGGATGGGGAGGGGAATGTCACGTGGTTGTAGGGTTACTTATTTCTTCTTTGCTCTTAGATCCTAACATAGGGCTATAGCCAGTCTCAATATAGTTCTTTGGCTCTGTTCTATATTGCTTCCCATTTCACATAGCTCCTGGTTCTAACTTATTTCTTGTTTGCCCAAATATTAATCTGTCTGCATCCGCAAAATCCCCTTTTCACACAATAACATCTTAATCCAAAGATTCAGAGAGTTTAAGAACTTACCTCATGGTCCTTTGAAGAATCTTCGTTCAGCTTCGCTATAGGACACGATCGCATAAATCATGAACTTAGTGATGAATCCTCCAAAAATGCTATCAATCCATTCAACAACCCTTGAGATACTATTATTGATTCTCTTAAGCCACTATATCAGATCAAGATTCCACTCCTTAGTTTCATCGCCTTTGAAACAGGTCTTATGCTAAGCTAACTTAGATATCCACTCAAGAAATTCAACGTGGAACAAACCAAAGACAACCTCGTATTGATCTTCAAAGATATATCTCTGCAACCAAGCTTCAGTTGATAAACATGAGTTTCTGTTCTCTTCTTTTACAAATTCCCTTTCTTTCTGTTCGACCCACTCCTGGAGTTCTTTCTTTGACAAACGCCAAATCATATCCCTTTAGAAAATCTCGGTCCCGACAACGAAACCATTTGTTGGTTTGAGGGTGCTTGACCCAGGTTCAGAGTGTGCTATGCACCAATAAAAGCCTCAACTACTGGCCCTTTCGGCAATGACCTGCAAGCAGATCGCAGTCTCACCTGAAGCAATTATGGGAGGCTGCAGAACAAAAACTTTTGCAACTGAAGGGATATCTGCGTAGTGGCACCATGTATTTACTTCTACTCTATATTGATATGATAACTTGGTGTGCATAAGAACTTTGCACAGATGATTAATTTAACAGAATCACATTAAACCCATAAAATATAACAAATAACAATATATCTTACAATTCTTTGCATAATTTAGTAGAAAGCATACATAACAATATTAACAACAACAAAGACTGAACTTAGAAAGATATATAGTTCTTTGCTATTTTCTTTTCTTTATTAATATAAATCTTTCGTACATATACGTCTTCGACCTGCACACCCAGCTACAGGTGGTCTACGCTCTCAGCTACGGACTCTTCTAGGCCTCCACACACTCAGCTGCAGAGCCTTTCCCAAAATTACAGACTACAGATGCGAATACAGAGATTCAATTCACTTATGATGATATATTAGATTACAAAGTATTAAATCTCCTTATATACATTTCATCTTTACAAAAACCATGGTCCACATACCATGGATCCATGAAAGAAGGACTAATACCCAATACCCGTTACAAAATAAGGGCTTTGTCCCATCCCCAAAGCCCTAAAAGACCACACGATGAATATATCTTCGCCAGCTCCATGTAGTTCACTCCTTATTCTAAGAGGTACTTTACCCAAAACTTGGACCAAATTGGGCCATGACCAACAATGTTGAAGTTTGGTAATTAGTTACATACAGATACATGATTCCATCTTCTCATCCAATAGAATAGAACAGGAAGAAAGCATATGTAGCAGATGAAAAGGCTTTGAACTCTATATCAAGTGGTCTGTCAGATTCATAATTCACCAAAGTCATGAATTGTGAATCAACTAAAGAGATGTGAGACAAGACTATAACTATAAACGAGATGACAAGGTAAAGAAGGAAAATATTCAAACATTCAAAAGACAATTTGAACGTATAAAAATGAATGAAGAAGAAGATATTTCTTCCTACTTCCTTCAAGTAGATGAAGTAGTCTACTCTCTGAGAGGGCTTGGTGAAATAGTCTAAGAGAAAGAAACTGTCTAAAAGGTTTTGAGATCCCTTCAAGATCTTTTTGATAGTAAATTCTATGGCATAAGATAACTATAGGATTTGGACACTTTATCAATGGATTTCTCAAATGAGGTAGTATAATTTGAAGAAGAGGAAAGGATTAAAGATATGGATGATTTGGAAGCATAATTTATCAGTGATAGACTCAAAATGAAGAATAAAATCTAACCAAAGATATCATATCTCTCAAAATTGTGAAAGAGGAAGCTAAGCGAGTAGAAGAAATATTGGGTGAGAAGCTAATGGAAAAGGAAGAGATCTGTGAAAATATGGAAGCTAAAATAATATCTTTGAGAAAGAACTTGGACAAGGTCAATAAAAATTTGAAGAGCTCCCAATATTTGGACACCATTCTTAGCTGTCAAAGGTCACTATATGACAAGTTCAGGCTTGGTTATACAAGTAAATCCTGTATCTCAGGAAAGGCAGACACCAATAATCATCACGAAGGAAAACCTAAAAGCTTCATCAAAATAAGTGTCAAAAAACCTATAAGTTCTGTTGATGTCCTTAAAAGGTATCAGAATCTTCACAGTAGCCCAATAGGAAACATAAATCAACCAAGGAATAATACTTCAAAGAGGCAAGATTCCCTTGGAAGAAATGACTCATTAAGACAATATTATACTAAAAAGTATTAAACTATACTCCTTGGTCAATATTTCTTATGTAAAAACTTTGGTCATTAGGAAAAATACTCCAAAGATTATAAGGCTAATTTCCAATTTACTAAAATTAAGGTTGTTGACATCAAAAGTTGATACTAGATCGAAACTCATAATTTCTTTTCTCCTCTTTCCAAGTATAGTATATAATTCTATAGGTTCCATGATCTAGGTCATGAAAAACAAAAATTATCATTACAACAAAAAGGAGGAGACTAGAAAAGGAAGATTGAAGAATCTACACCTAAGAAATGCGCACTTGTATTCTCAAAACAAGGAGAGACGGTGGTTTGTTGACAATGGATTCCCTTGGCACATGACAAGAGACCAGAAGAAGTTCATCTCTTTAAGAAAATAGAAGGAAGGGAATGTGACATTTGAAGATAACAGGCCTGTCAGAATTGCTAGAATAGATACCATGAGTCTCAACAACGACACACACAAAGTATAGAATGTGCTATATGTTGAATGCCTTAAGCACAATCTTTAGAGCGCCAACCAAATGTGAAACCAAGGATACAATCTCATCTTCTGTGCCAAAGATTGTGAAATAAGGAGATCATCTTCAAGAAGTCTCGTAAGAAAATGGGTAAGAACAACAAATAATGTATACATTTTTAATAAAATTCAAGAAGAAATATGTTACATGATTTAATAAAATGAAAGATGGCTATGGAATAAACACTTGGTGTTGAAGAATGTAATTGTTGTCAATATTCATAATTTCACTTGTCAAAATAAATTTTATTATTAAAGAAAATGACTTATGAAAGCATGGTTTGATGCTTGGGTCAATGTTTTCTAGGTCAAAGCATCCATTGAATGCTTTTAGGATTTGTCTTGATTCATTAGAGTCATTGCCACTTTTATTAGACCATTCTTGGGCTTTTGTATCATGTAAAAATAATTATTTTTAAGTCAAAAGTTTATTTGTCACCTCCACACCAATTTGGCCCTGTCCCCATGAAGTCAGCCTACATTAGGGAAATTTGACCCAACATAAAGGCTATATAAAGAGAGACAATTCAGCCTATTTGGAGCATTCACTCAACAAGTTTTATCTTCAAGGAAGAGAGGCAAAAAAGAGAGAAAAGTAGCTGGAGAAGGATAAAACTTGCTGGGAAGACCTAATTTGAGTTTCTAGGCTATCTATCTCTCACATGTGCGAAATTTCTGGGTAGTTGCTGGGGCCAAAATTCTATGTCTATTGCAGGTCCAAAATTATGTTGATGGGGGTCAAAGTTCTACTGTTAGGGGGTCAAAATTTTGGACTGAAGCTGTTGTTGGGGAGCTATGACTTGGATATTTTTTCAAGGCTCATCTATTGAAGGGAAGGTCTGAATTGGTTGATGGGGGAGGTTCTTGTGAAGGTCTAAGAAGTCTGGAAGTGTCTCATCTTTATTTCAATCTACTGAAGGAAGAGTTTTTTTATTGAGTTTTATCCTTGTAGGGGTATTTCCCTAGCTGAGCGCCTACATATTGTGTCTCTTTTTCTTGTGGTATTCATATACATATAATGTGGTAATTTCATGATGAAAGATAAAATAATAAATAAGTTAAATAAGGAAACATAATTCACAAGTAATTATCAAGAAAGAGGAATCAAACCCTAATTCCTATATGCATTAATGTCTTAACATGGAATCAGAGATAACATGAAGAAGAGGGAAAAGGGAAAATTAAAGATCTATTGAAAGAGAGATATAAGAAAAAGGTTTCAAGGAAAGTTCACAAGGAGTAGAAGATAACAATATGAAAAACTCAATGAAGGGAGAAAACAAACTAGGAGCCTTCAACTACAGGTCATGGAAAAAGATGATCAATCTTATTCTTCTGAAGCACAAAGTGTCTGACCTTGTTCAAAGAAAAGTCAAGAGCTTACAGATGGAGCTGAGAAAGAGAAGTTCAGAGAAACCGAAATCTTGACCATGAATCTAATTGTAGATGGAGTAAAGGACAACCTTATTCCATATATATCCAACATAGAATCCACTCAAGAAATGTATGAGGCTCTCTCCAAATTGTTCACCATCAAGAACATTGGCAAATAGCAAGCCTCAAGAATGGATTAAGGACAATGAAGATGACAACAGATGATATTGAATCATCATACTTTGTGAGAATATCTAAAATAAGAATTGAACTCAAAGCAATAGATTAAGTTGTACCATAAAATGAGCTTGTAATTTCCGCACTTCTAGGACTGCCAAAACATTCAAACAAATGTGGAATGCATGTAGTCAATAGGAAGCCTGAGTATCATTAGTAAACAATAAGAAGGAAGATGATGAATAAAACACCTAAAATGCTTATTCTTCTCATCACAAGAAGAAGGGAACCTTCAAGAAGTTCAAACAACCAAAGAAGAAAGTTGACCTATTCAAGATTGCATGTTACAAATTTCATAAGATGGGCCATTACAAAAATCAATGTCTAGAGATTCAAAGGAATAAGAAGAGAGATAGGGATCAAGAAAATATTACCGATGAAGCTCCATCTAAGAAGAAAAATAATGAAGAATCAGAAGTCAAGGACATATACTACTAAATCCTCTCATTCGTATCCTTCTTAGTCTTGTATTTTTTTCCTTTATGCTTTAATGTCTAGAGTTTGAAGGTCTAATATGTCTTGTTAGAACATTTTTGAAATATTTTGTTAAGTTGTAGGTATCCCTCTCAAATATTGGATTAAGAGGGAGCCTTCACCATTTTACCAAAGATAAGTATCATGTTATTTGTTTCCTCTTTTATGTTTGGTTTCCCTCTCATATCAAGATTTATTTGTATTATATGTTAATAACCTTTTCTTTTTATTTTCCTTAGAAGGAAAGATTGCAGAATACACAAAGTCTATGGAGAAGACTTCAAAGGATAGACTTGAAGCATGGAATAAGTTATCTTGCAAAGGAATCCCCTCAAGAATTAATGTCCTACAAGGTTTGTTAAGGAAAAATTTAAGGTATGTCTTACACTATAGGTTTTGTTATAAAGTTCTCTTTATGTAAAAGGTGCGATCATTATTTCTTTTTATAAATTTTCTTGACATTACTGACATTATTACGTCTAGGATTTTGAATATTAAAATATTATTTTTAAGGTGATTAATCATTAAATCGAATATACCATTGTTATACTATCATTTTGATCATTCTTGTGAAACCCTAACATTTAGGGTTCACTATAAAACCCTATCCTCTTGTTGCTAAGGGTATGTCATTGTTAAATAATGAAACCCTAATCTACTCAGGGGTTGTTGATAAAGTCATAACTTATGATGAAAATTTTATTCTTTTGATGTTTAGGATTTTGACAATTTTATGGTAAAAACCCTAGCCCTTTAGGGTTTTTGTTATTCTCTAAATGAAACCCTATATTTTTTTTAAGGTTTGGTGATTTAGGATTTGTGAAAAAAACCTTTATAGTAAGATCATAGGAATGAAACCCTAGGTGTATATTCGTAAGTTGATTGAAACCATAGTCTGAATAAAATTGTTGTATACCTAACTTTGATGTAATACTATTTGTGTCTTGGGGTTTACCTATTAGATATCGATATGCAATTCATCCTAGATATGTATTTGCAAGTATTCTATCTTAATTGTTGATGCTCATAGTTTGCAAAATCTAGGGTTTGTAACAAAATCCTATTAAATATTGATATTCTAGGACACAGTGATATTATTTTTGATATAATTTAGCTTTAATGATAAAATCTAGGGTTTGCAACAAAACCTAGTAGAAGTTTGACATGTAGAAGCATAATGTTGAAACCTTAGATGCATAGTAGGATTGCTATTTATTGATATCTAAGGCCTTGTGTCTCGAAGATGGAGTCTAAAGTTTATGACAAAACCCTGGGAAGAAGTTGAAGTCAAGAATATAAAATATATGACCATTGTTGATTACGAGTCTAACTAGGTTTAGGTATATGATGTCTAAAAGCATAAATAAGTTGATAATAACATAGTTAACTTCATATATATGTTTTTGGTTGTACTTGCTATTAAAGTTTTGCAGGTACATAATATTCAAGATGTTGAAGATGTTCTTAAGTGAAGATGACTTGATAATATTGATGAAAGAAGCTATAAGAATGATGATGATCAAGATAACCATGATGCCATAAAAAGGAAATAAAGCCTTGAAAGAATTAAGTTTCTTCGATATTACGAAGTTGTTGATCTCCCTAAGTTGAGAGGGAGCCTGGATAGAATGGTATATCTACCTAGTTGAGAGGGAGGGCATATTATGACAGTGAAAACAATGAAGTAAGAATGAAACCAAATGAATGGAAGTACCATAGCTGAATGTTCATGAAGTTGAAAATAAAAGACTTGAGAAGTACTGAGGTTATATTTGGTGTTGATGAAGAAGTAAAAGAATAAAGCTTCCGAAAATATGTATTTCTATAACTTGATGATGATATAAGAAACATACAAATGATTAAGGATCCCAAATATTTGTGTTTACTTGAATATGTATTTAAAGCTTTATTACTGATTGGGGTTGTGATTGCCCAGGATCTCTCCATAAAAGGTTGAACGTTTGAACCATGCTTAGATTGGTGGATATATCTGATTTAGTTGATGAGGAGAAATGAAGCATCTTATGACAAGATGTTTGGGAGGACATCTAATCATCCTATGTATTGATGTATAGATCCCAAAGTAGGGAGGGTGGCGTTGATCATGGAGCTCCAACCTTGGATTTACACTTAGATCCCTAGGTTAGTGGTAGAGATTAAAATCCTGATGGTACCTAGAGTGTCTAAAGTGTTAGTCTACTTTAGTCCCACCCGATTAGAGTACCCTAGTTAGGTATCTAATTTGTAGCACTTAGTGTGCTAGAACTCTTCGTAGTTCATTTCATTTTGAGATTTTCCATGTACCCTTATATGTATGTAATTATGAATACCTCCCTAGTTAAGGGCGAGCGTTGAAGAATGTAACTAGTTTCGGTCTTCATAATTGTACTTGTCAAAATAAATTTTATTATTAAAGAAAATGACTTATTAAAGAACAATTTTCATACTTGGGTCAATGTTTTCTAGGTCAAAGCCTCCATTGAAGGCTTCTAGGATTGGTCTTGAGTCATTAGAGTCATTGTCACTTTTATTATACCCTTCTTAGGCTTTTGTATCATGTAAAAATAATTAGTTTTTAGTCAAAAAGGTTATTTGTCACCTCCACACCAAGTCGGCCCTATTCCCATGAAGTTGGCCTACATTAGGGCAATTCGACCCAACAAAAAGGCTATATAAAGAGAGGAAATTTGACCTATTTGGAGCATTCACTCAACAAGTTTGATCTTCAAGGAAGAGAGGCAGAAAAGAGAGAAAAGTAGTTGGAGAAGGACAAAATTTGTTGGGAAGAACTAATTCGAGTTTCTGGACAGTTGCTGGGACCGAAATTATGTGTCTACTATAGGTCCAAAATTTTGTTGTTGGGGGTCCACTTTCTACTACTGGGAGGTCAAAATTCTGGACTGAAGTTGCAACTTGGGAGCTGTCACTTGGATATTTTGTTAGGGATCATATATTAAAGAGAAAGGTTGATTTGCTGGTTGAAGGAGGTCTTTGTCTAGCTAAGATGTCTGAAAGTGTCTCATATTGATTTGAATCTACTGAAGGAAGAGTTTTTGACTAAGTTTTACCTTTGTAGAGTTTTTTCCCTAGATGAGCACCTAAATCTTGTGTCTCTTGTTCTTGTGGTATTCATATACATATAATTTGGAAATTTATTGATGAAATATAAATTAATAAAGAAGTAAAAGAAGCCAACATAATTCACAAGTAATTATCAAGAAAGAGGAATCAATCCTTAATTCCTATAAGCATTGATTTCTCAACACTTGGGACACCTAAGCTTTAATAACCTAGTGAAGATCACCAAAAGAAAAACAATAAGAGATAACCCAGAGTCTCAAAACCAACAAATGCTACCTGTGTATCATGTCAACACGAAAAAAAAAACAAGACTAATTTCAAGTCAAAGGAATATTTAACATCAATACCGCCGGAAATTATCAACACAAATCTGTTATAGACATTTTTGGGTACCAACCCTGATCATAAATGTCCATAAACTGAGGGCTCCTAAGTCCCTAAAAGTGTTGCTTCACTGCCTAAAGGAACAAGGTCAGCTAATTACATCATCTCCCAGAAGTTCTCCACTAAAAACTGCTCATAAATGGTCAAAACTGGACCATACTGAAAACCCAATGCAGAGAGTGCAATGCATATCACTTTCCTAGTGTACAAGGTGAGATGCATACTAAATGGCTCCTCTGTAGGGTGCGATGGTCGGGAATGGACAAATGGCAGGGACAAAATGTGAGGTGGAAGATCATAGAATCTTCCAAAAGCTTCCCCTCTGACACTTGCCTCTCCGTTTTCGACCAGGGATGAGTAAGAGATCATCATTCTCCAAGTGGAATCAGGAACTATAAGAGAGAAGACACTAATCAAGACCCCAGAAGATGACTCACCTCCCTACAATCATCTATATATGGATCCCTCAACACAGAGATGCAAAGGCTGGAATTTTGTTTCTTATAGAGAAGTGTTGTCTGTTTTCTGGTGTAATTTCATAGTGTCGGGTGACCTAAGCTTTACTTGAGGTGAAGAAGGGCTTTCTTGCTGGAGGATGATGCTGAGTCAGAACATATGGTTGCAATCCTCTTGCTACTTTTGATCTTAATAAAGCTATTCAAGTTTTCCTCCATATTCTTGTATGTTTACTTATATATGCATTTGTATGGTTAACACATATCTGGTCCTGTGTTATTTATGAATATAGATCTTTGTTCTTCGATAGTAGTATGTTGTTGTGATTCCACGAGTGCTCTTTGAAGCTGGGTAGACTAAGAAGAAGCGGAAAAGCTCTATCAGGAAGGAGAGGAATCAAACAAGGAAATCAACCGCAAGACTAAGGTTGGTCTCCTTTGTTCCACTCTTATGTATTTTCATAAAGGAAAACGAAAGTAGACTTTACTTGTTTGTTTCTAAGATAGCTACCAGTCTTAGTGGGAATAGTAGCATCCAATTGGACACTATCCCCGGTAACATATAGGGAGCACCAACATTTCCAAAAGAAGGAAAAGGACTAGGATTCCCATAAGAGGGGTTTCCTTGGTTGGTGAGCTTGGGAACTATTTCCATTACTCTCAACCTAAGAAATACTAAGGATTATTTCCATAGGAAATATGTTTTTCTGTGGTCAATTAATTTATTTTAGAACTTAAAAATAAAAAATAAAAAAGGGGTAACTAGGCATAAAGGTTTACCAAGCAACCATGAATTGCAATATACACCTAGGAAAACCAAGGACTTAATGTATGACAGCCAATCTTGTCGAATGTTCTATTCGGTGTATCATAGTATACAAGGTGGAAGACTTGGTTACTTATGGATGGATAGCAACCTATAGGGGACTCCCAATATATACGCGATGTTACATGGTATTGTAGTCTATTCAAGTGTTGTCTGATACGTAATTGTTCGATGAGAACATTCCTTTATACTTTTCATGCGTGGAGCACCTCCGATATACTAGAAAGTACTGGAGAACGGTCCTATACACTTCCGTATGTGGAACAGGAGTTCACCCCTGGGATGAAATGCTGGAAAACAATGATATTTCATAAGTTTAATGATGCCGGAACATATCTCTAGCTTATACCTCTAGATGTTTCGTTAATGTTCTAAATGCTCCTTAGGTTAATTGAGATAATTTTAAAGTTAATCTTGGATTAAGTTTTACTTTTAAGGCTCAAAGATCAATGTCACATGAAGATACCTATGATGCGACTAATATGAAAAAAGGATTATTTTAATTTCCATGAAATTTATCTAGCATGGGGAAGAAGTGAAAACATTGATGCAAAAATCAAGTATGCAACAAACAAAGATTCCTAACTAGATTTACTTATTTCACTATTCCAATGCACCTACCAAAAGTAAAATGATTTTTTTTTTACTTTTCTTTTAATGAAAGAGAATGCAATTTTCAGCTTTCAACACTAAGAAATTAATCTATGCTCAATGATAATCTCAAAAAATGACCTTTCAACGCAATGTAATCTAATGCAATTCGAAAAGTAAACTTTGAGATGAAATCTAAGAAAATAAAATTTTGATTTCTTTTATGGTTTCCAAAATAAAGAATAATGCTTTAACCAACAATAAAATAGTATTCCTTCCACACATACAAGCAACAAACAATAAATTCAATTGACCCAAAGAACTAAAGACTCAACCAAAATTCACTCTCACTACTTCAAACAATGGGATGGAATTTTGCAAACTAATAAGAAATCGACAAAAATAATGGAAAATCCTATGCACACAGAGTAGGAGAACACTTCAGAGATGAAGACACACTAGAAATTTATGATAAAAACCCTAAAAAATATCATTTTTTGGATCAACGCTACATTTATGGTCAAAACCTGTGTTGATAAGGTCGATCAACACTACTTTTATGGTGAAAATTCGACTAATAGACTGACGGGGTCTTCAACGTGACTGTAACAGGAAAAATCGGTGTTGACAGTGTTACTGTCTCTGATAAAAAATGTGTTGAGAGAGAAAGACTTATCAAGATGAAAATGAACTCAAAGAGTGATCCACACTTGAAAATCTAAAGAACATACTACTCAGAATGTAGACCCATAATGACCCTAAGACACACATCACTAGGAGGTTGGCCAAACTAATCAAAAAGAACAATCATAGAAAATGAGGTTTGAAGGTTTATAAGCTCCCCAGCAGAGTTTCCATTTTGTTGTGCAATAAAGCCTTCTGCAGATAGAAAGGATCCCTCTAGTCCTATTGGAGGATCTAGCAACAAACTAGACAAATATGTGCAAACTTTCCTTGTTTATATCAGAAAATACGAAGGAAGGTAGATGACCTACCTCACTCTAATGCTAACACCTATTAATGTCGTCCTTGATCTTCTCACTTCCACGTTCAATCCTCTCTATGCCATTGTGGATGAATACCTACAAAGAAGATCAAACAGAGATGAAAAAACATACATAGCATAATTCATTTTAACATAAATTGTAATGACAAATCAAGGAGTATCATGCTAAATGAGTAATGATTTACAGACCTATGGAAAGCGAACACATAATGTATTATTAATAGAAAGCAAGGGAAGCATACAACCACTTAATCCTTGATCTTGGAATCCTCCTTTGGATGAGTTTCAAAGTCCTAGCCAAGACCTTTAAGCACTCCTTACTCCTTAGCAAAATGGGCAACATTCAGGCATAGTTTCAACATAGGAGGGAAACAAAGTAGTAGCCAACCAAAAAATAACCCAAATTAGATGGTAGGGGTTTTATTTATAGGGAAGGAGAGGGATTTGAGGATCCACAAAAGGGGGAAAGAGATCCACATATCAAGGGGAAGATCCATGAAAGTAGGATCAAGAACCAAGAATGGGAGGTCTCTCTCTAATCCTCATTCAACTTCAACCAAATTGTCATTCTCAAAACTTCTAATACGAGAACTTTTTCCTCCATTTTATGGAAAACTTCCTGAATATGGCCAACACAGGTTTTCCTATCAAAATTCATGCCGCCAACGCTAGTCACTAGTTAGACAAGAGGTTACCAACATGGATTTTCCTACTAAAAGTAGTGTTGGGCTTGCAAAACAAGGTTTTGGACAATTTATCTAGAATTTCTTAAAGGAAAGTCTTCTTCTTCCTTGAGGGATGCTTCTGAACATGTTTCATGGTGAATAAATTATTTTTGATAGCTTTTGTCACTTTGTGACACTTGTGATATTGAAAAAACAAAGTGCAACACTTAGGATATCAAACTCGGAGTGCACCAAAATATTGTATAATAGGTAATGATGTATAAATATAAGCATCATGATCAATGGAGTGGGATGCTGCCAGGTGATGATGACATCCTGATGGACTTAACCCAATGGAGTCACCTCAGAACATTAAATAAGGAACACAGTGAAAGCGCCGAGATATAGACGTCAGGACACATTATATCGTGCAACAAAGTAGTGGGAAGCATTTTTATTGGTAAAGGCGGAGCCCACCTGACAGCCTGACCTAGTGGAGGATGTTTGATAGTATAAACCTGAAGAAATTATAAAGGAGTACTTAAGCACCAGAGTGGGATGACACCAGCAGCTAATGCCATCTTGGTTGAGGCACCACAATGGGTGTACCCCATAGGTTTGTAAAGGGCGCACAAAGTTATCACGCCAGGATGCAATTGAGCGAGCATACATGGCCCGTGACAGTGTCTTAGTGCAATTGATAGGTGAAGAATAAGGTCGAGTGACCCCCACATTGACAACTTAGCTCACTAAGGATATCCAAGAGGCATAACAAAGCTACAAGAGAAGGAGAGTCGTTCAGGATGATTTTAAAGAAAAATAGAAGAAATGGTTGAGAACCCTTAAAAATATTTTATAAAGAAAATTGATCACAAAATTGGCCTTACGACCCTTCTCTCTCCTCTCTGATAGAGAATAGGTGGCATCATATTATTGGCTCTCGTGAGATGACGGTGTTTGATGATGTCAACATGATGTGGACCAATCGGAGGTGGAATGTGGAAGGTAGATTTGGTTTTTTTAGGCACCCGACTAGCCCATATCTGTGGACACATGGACCACTCACAAGTCGACATGTGGCATAGGTGAATTCAGCATGATGTCATGCCACTGGTTGGATCTTGGCGGTTTATTATGGTGCATGCAATGAAAGCTTCGGACAAAGGCACCCCAAACACGTCAACACGCAGATGTCAGTGTGATGTCATCCTAGAAGATTTGGAGTAGCGCATGTAAGATCAGTGTGATGATTGAGCATTAGGATGACGTGGGAATATCAGAGTTGACTCAACCAGGAGAGATTTTTTATTGGCTCTAATAGCAATTAGAGGACCCCACAGGGACAATTCATTCGGTAGGATAGACCTCGTGAAATGTATAAAGAGGAACAGGCAAAAGTGTAGGGCTTGGGAGCCCCTGTCTTAGTGCCAAGACCTAGCCTTTGATAGTCTCGTGTAGAAACAAGACCAATGGCACAAAGCCATTAACAAATATTTTTTCCCTACGAAGTGCTTAAATAGGCTAAGTGCCTAAATCCTTGAACTGATGGTTGTGGAGACCTAGTCATATGGCAGGAAAGCACAAAGGTACCAACGAAGGAGGAGTTAAGGGAAAATTCAGTTGAATTAGCATAAGTTTTAGTTATTGGGTGTGGAGCCTGATTATATTCTTTATTTACAGGTATCACCATGTTGGACCCTAGTTCCTAACACGGCGACAATGCCACTTGTTTACCCTAGTGGGGGTTGAAGGGCAATGCCCCTCAAGATAGAAATAGATTTAAATTTTCCTTGTAAAATATTGTAATTTCATAGTTGATCTGGGCCATTCATTAGGCGGATGATCTGACGGTAGAAGTTATGTTTAATTTAGGGTTTTTTTCCCTAGAAGGCAACCCCTCAATATATATGAGGGAATTGTACTGCGGTTGTGTATATGTGTATTTTGAGCAAGAAAGGGAGAGGAGGTTGTGTGAGAGTGGAGAGGAAATTACATCAGATCTGTTGTAGGTTGTATCTCTTCATTTTGTTGGATAATATAAAAGGAAGGACTGGTTGTTGTTGGGTTGTGTTATATTCTATCCACTACAGGGCGGACTTACTTATGGTTTTCGGTCCATGGTATTGGATTTTTCGGCATATATAAATATGTATTGTAACATTGAAAGGAATATAATGAAAAATCAAGCTAGTAGTCCCGATTTTGGGATCTAGGGGAAAATCTCTATGTATATGTGCTTTATGTGTTATGCTCTCGCATTGTTTATTTTCTGTGTTTTAGAATTCGTATGCAGGTAATTTTTGTATGGCGTTAAAACCTATAGTTATTTCTCCATGGACATAGCCCAAATTGGGTGAACCACGTATATCTGTGTTTCTCTTGTTTTATGCATTTTATATGTTTGTGTTTTTGTAATATTTTATGTGTTCCATTTCTCTATAATATATAATTTTTTTAATAGTAGTTAAAATGAAAAAGGGATCATGAAGATTTATTTGGTAGCGTAGTTTGGTGGTGGTGTGGACAGGTGAGTCGGCAGCTCTTGGATTCTGGAAGTTAAAGCCAAACATAATGGCAAAGCGGTAAATGCATGGGTGGTAGAGTATTATTGAAGAAGTAGACTTGGTAGTTGTGACAATCTGGAGATTCTCCAAAATTAGAAAGTTACAGTTAACTTTTGAAAATGCCAGAATGAGAAAAATTAATAATTTAACTCAAAAATTGAACCCAGAATTGCATATCAAAGATTGAGAAGTTAAGAGAAGATTCAAAAGACAAAAATGAACATGACAAAGGAAAAAATTAGAGACTCATGCAAATATTTGAAAAGAAAAATATCTAAAGTCTAATTTGAAAAATATCAGTCCAAAAATCTTTATAAGAGGAATTTGAGTAGCTGAATTATGAGGAAAGAGAATATTGTGTGGATTAGAGGTTTTTGGTGCAACATGATGCATAATGGTGGTATGCATTAGAGGTGTATCAGAGACCAATATTGGTATCTGAAAGGTGTTTTAGAGATGCAAAGAAGCGAATTGGTGATTGGTGTTGGAGCTTTTGGTGCATGATTCATTCAGTAATCATAAATTGTTGAAGCTGATCTTATTGGTGTTTTGTATCAGTAAATTAGATATTGTTGAATATGTTTTCATCAATAATCATATATTGTTGAAGATGTTTGCATTAGTAATCAGAGATTGTTGAATATGTTTGCATTAGTAATCAGAGAATGTTGGAGGTGCTTGTATGTTGGCTTTGGTGAATAGTTTGAGAAATATTTATTGGTTTATGACATAAAAGGTTTATTGGTTCTAGTTTGAAAATGGATGAAAGATGGATCAATAGGGCCAACAAGTGGTAGCTTGCATATCAGGGGTTGGATCTCCTTCTAGTGGGGACTGGTAAATGTTTGGGGGAAATATTCTCTTTTAGTAGAGACTGATAAATGAGTGGGGCCAAGATTCACTTTCAGAAGACATTGAAAACAAGTAGGGTCAAGAGTCTCTTTCAGCAGAGACTAATAAATGAGTAGGGACAGCAGTCCCTTTTAGTGAACACTGATAAATGAGTAGGGATAGAAATTCCTTTCAGTAGGATTTGATAAACCTACAAGTAGCAGTTTGTGGGGACTTCATGTAATAACGTTGAAGTTCATAATAAAAAGAATATTGGTGTCTTATGTATATGTTTCTCATATGTTTATGATGTTATGTTGACATGATTAAGTAATTTTTTTTATCTATCAATAATTGTTAAAGTGATTAAAAAGTGTAATTTGTGAAGAACTTTATAATTTTTCCAACTACTAATTCACCCCCCCACCAGTTGTGTCTTGGTTTCCATTGTTTCTAACAATTGGTGTCATAGCCAGTTTCCGTCAAGATTAGTTTAATAGGTGGAAGGAAGATTAGGGATCATGGAGTACCAAGACTAGATTACCTCAGATGGAGTTCCATTTTTGAATGGCACAAATTATACAACTTGGAAGGTAAGGATGAGAATCTACTTGTAAGCTCTTGATTTGGATGTAGGGCTATCTGTAGAGTATGGAGTAATAAATGATAAGTTTGATAAACAAGCCAGGAAGGAAATCATGCCAAGATTTGTCTAATTCATATATTGTAAAAGTAATATGTTTTAAACTACAGAGGAGATATGGGTGTTGTCTTATGGGGGCTTGACCCAGGTTCAAAGTTATTTAGCCAAACAAATCCCTACACTACTAGGCCTTTCGGCATCATCTTACAGAGCACAAATTGAAGTCTCACCCAAAGCAGTGTGGGGGAATGCTGGAACCAAGTTTGCACACCCTTGAGATGTCTGAGATGTCGAATTAGTCCAACTAGATTTGTCTTCACGCAGTTCATTTCACACACTTGTTTCAACCTTCAATGCCTTCGCGATCTATTACAATCATCTTTTGCACAGCCCTAACCACAGGCTGAGATGCTCTCACGCTCCTAGGGCAGTGAACTGCACTATTCCCCCAAACTACACTATGTATCTTACTTATCTTCTTAACAGATCTTAGTTAACTTCACGTAAACAAATATTATATCTTGCATTCACTTAATGAATATAATTATACACATTCACGCATCATATAAGTATTAGAAGTGAATTTCATACCCAAGATAAGAGATGCATAAAACAGAAAATAAATACACAAAAATGATAGGAAACTTCTCTTTATTAATACTTCCAACTGTTACAGACTTGACTCCCCCTACGCACTCAGCTGCAGGGATCTGAACACTCAGCTTTGGACTAGTAGGCCTCTGCACGCTCAGTTGTAGAGCCTTCTCCTACTCTACAACCCAAAAACTATACTTTACACCACAAATCTATCTCGCATACATCCTATGTTCATCTTTCCCTATCAATTGATTTCTCTCTTAACTACTTAGAGCCTCACTCTATTTATACAATCCCATGGTACATACCATGGGTAGATCTCTACAGCTTCCATTAAAATAACAAAACTAAGGGCAGACAACCCTATGACTCTTTTACAAACTACGCACTCCACGCCCATAAAATGCAAATTCTTTACATTGGAATTACTTCCCTTGGGGGATCTCATGCCCAACAGGCCCCCAACACAAAAATTATGACTTGCCCCAAAGTCACTCTATTGGTGTGAAGATATTTGCGTGAAGACCTCCCAACTCTGACTGGATCACTGCAAGCTCAGCAACGCACTAAGTAGTTACCTGTTGTAGTTCCTCAACGCATTGTTCAGTGACCGCTGTGGCTGAACTGCTGTCCAGGATCCTTTTGTGCATTGCTCACAGCTATGTGATATTTTATTCAATGGAGTCTGTAATGGTGTAAACCTCATCAATCCACGGTTGTAAGAGTGCCTTCAAAACTGCTTCCTTATACCGAGTAGCATCCACCTGCTCCTTGAGCATTTTAGCCTGTTGCATCCTCGTGAGCCTCTGCGTAAAGGAAACCCTTTGCGCGGTCCATTTTACTTCATCGTATCACTACTATAGCTTGCATGCCTCTATCTCTAGGAGTTGTATGTTTGGGTCCTCCTACAGGGTGGTGAGAACCTTGAACGACTGCTCGAATAGCTTTGTGCAATCTGTCACTACACTGTTAACCTCCGCAATTGTTGCTGTAATCGCGATGGCATGATGTTCCTTAACCTCTAATGGAGTTGAAGGCTTCACATTCAATTGCAGTTTTGCTATCTGAAGGTTCAGCTCCAGTTGAACCATGGCTATTTCCTCTTTTTTCTCACACACCCCTGCTGCTAATTTTCAGACACGCGGTTCCACTGGTTCTTTTGCTTGGATGTCCAACTCTGAGACCATCTAGCAGGCCTCCTCTACCACCTGCCCTATTTTTCTATTCTATGCCACTATGTCATCACGCTGCAGGCTCAACTGTTCAATGTTGATGCACTACTCACTCATTACATGGAGCGCGTGACCCTCCCTGGCTCGTAGTTCTATAGTAACTCCATCCTACAAAATATAGAGTGTCTCTCAAGGGAGCATAGCTATGTTTAATCCAATTCCCTTAAACCCACTAACCATAGGCCTGTTGGCCTCATTTTCTATAACGAGTGCTTCATCTGGCAGCACTATGGTGTTGGTCATCCGAGCGTGCAAAATTTCCTCGACCGCGGACATGCCTACTCTCAGGTTGATTGACACAATGCCAGCCTGTAGATTGCACACTTGTAACTCCTATATCTATGCTCGAAGAGCCCCCAACACCATCTAGTGTTCCTCCTCAAACTGTTCGACAGCCTCCATGGTGACGTCCCTCACCGTATCGCCAATGTCATGTAGATCCCCCTCAGCGAGGGTGATCAGGTCAAATGAAATCTTTGAAGCCTTCGACTTCTTTTGCAGCCCGACCTCCTTTCTTGGGCATAGATATTTTCGCTGAGTGGATGTTGTCTACAGATCTATGCCACCTTACTCTATATCAGTCTCTGGCTCAGGCAAAGGCAACACTTATCCTTCGCTCTCTTCTTCTGTTGTCTTCTACTGCTCTTCTGCTAACTTCGTAGCATCACACGCCGCCTCAGCCTTAGCCGCTACTTCTTCCTTCCTACATTTCTCTACCAACTGCGCTATCCACATTTTCACCTCTTTCTTCTTCCGCTATGCAGCAGACTTCCCTGCTTCCACCGTAGAGCTAGGTAGAGCGCGCCACTCTGGTGGCCACGACTCAAGGACCGCGAAGATGGCATCATCTGGCGCTAGATAGGGTAACTCACGCCAAGTCTTCATAGGGTCCTTCTGCACCCTGATGTAGACATGGTGAAAATCTACCTTGAACTCTGTGAAGCTCTGCAGACTATTGTAGACTTTGGGCGATAACTACGGCTTACAATTAATCCCCATTCTAATGTTCATCTCCATAAGCACCTATAATATTTTGTTTTCCCTTATCCTTTGCGCATCCCTGGTTACCCACAGCGAAGCGTACTTCGCTACCTTCGGAAGGGCATGCACAATTGTTGGGAACTGGCTATCTTCAGGCAATTCCCATGCCACCAATACTATGGACAACAGAAGCCACGCATAGTGAAAAATTTTTCCCTACTTCTGTGCCTCATGGAAGCTCTCAAGGAACTCTCTGCATAAGTAGTTTGCCAAGTTGAACTGGACCCCTTCTGTGCATTGCGCTACTAGTGCAACCACCGATGCAGGAACCTCATCCATTTGGCACTTTCGCATAACCTTCCCTACCAATATCTACGTCATGACTTTAACCGCAAGCTTGTTGATGTTGGAAATGGTGTACCCTCTCTTCTTCTTCTCTAGCTTAAACTTCTTCTTCATAGCCTCTGCAATGGCCAAATCATCGCTCTTTCCCTCTGAGATGTTTGTTGGGTCCTCCCCTTTGCAAGGTAGCTGGCTAATTCTGTGAATCAAATGGTCTATGATGGGGATGGGCTCCTCCATCCACAAGCACCCATCATGCACTAGGCAGAGCAATTCCCTGATGACAAAAATGGTCATGCGATGGTAATGCGACACCTAGAGCAGGTTTAGAAACCCCATGTTCTCAACTCCTCTCAACCATTTACATGGCTCCAATTCTATGATTCTAGCCGAGGCGTCTTTATTCTAGCGCATGATCTGTGCGATCGTGAGATGTGGGAACTTCTTGTGGTCTACGAGATCCCATTCCTCAAACTTCAGCATGGGCACTCATCCCAAGTGTGCTCCTTCAAAAATAATTTCATCAAGGAGTAGCGGAGTCTGCAGAGAGCTCTTGCTCTCATCTATATCTTTGGGCACCTTTTCTTTACCCTTCCGCGGAGGAACATATGCGGGCAGCCTGGTAAGAGGGTCCATACCTTGGGTCTCAAGCTCCATTTCTACATCCTCCTCCTCTACCAAGATTTCTTCTAATTCTTCCTCCTCATCGGCCTCAAAATTGATAGCCTTCCCCTTTTCTTCCATGGTGAGCCTAGGCCTCAGCAGCTTTCTAGGTACCATGGTTTGCTTGTCTTTCTTGGGTCTCAGTGTGCGCAGTGATTTAGGGATTTCTGCGACTATCCCAACACTTTTTGGGGCTTCCACTTCCATAATGGCCTGCACGGCTTCATCAGAAGTCATTATTCTGATATCCACGGCTTCTTCAGGTGCTGCCATAGTGTGATTCCACAAGTCTTTCAATGTCTCGGGTAATTTCTCAAGCAATGAATTTTCCTTCAGAAGATCGAACAAGTCTGAGTTCATGAGTGTTTGTGCACGCAAAAACTCAATCCTCAAATTGCCAAGTGTTGTTTTCTGGACAACCCTTTGTAATTTATAGCGCCTTTTGAATTTGAATTCCATGTTCCCCCCCACATTCGATCCATTAATGCTCGATTTGTGGCAGATTTCAAGAATCTAGCCCATAAAATTCACCTTAAATGCCTGCCACCCACTCCATTTGGTCTCAAACCAAGCATCACATCATGAATAGTGACTATAATGGTCACTTTCCAGCCGAATCATGTGGCAGGGTAGCTACCCTCATGTTGTCGCGTACCCTAGGACACTTCGCCTCTGTGCGTAGTCCCGACATCACGCAACTCCCAAGCAGAGTAGTTTATAGTCCCACGCCTCCTTTTAGCTAGCTAGAGTGCTAAGACTATTCTTTTGTCAGCTAGTTAGATGGTCGATCCCCTTGTATATGTCTTCAGATGACTGTAATTGACTTTTCCTGGGAAGATTTCTCCATTTAACTTTACCAACTGCACTGTGCCACTATTTGTGATCTCCTTAATAACATATGGTCCCAGTCAATGCATTCTAAGCTTCTTAGGAATTTATTGAACTTACTATCATACAACAACACCAAATCGTTCACCTTGAAGGCGCGTAACTTAATATGTCGATCGTGCCAAGCCTTTTCGCGCTACTTTTGGACTTGCTGGTGAAATCCAGCCAAAAATTGTTCTTCCTCGATCTCCTCCAACTATGCGAGCCTCTCCTCCAGGGCTCTGTGATCCATCATACCTGTGAGCATTGCTATGCACAGACTAAGCATGATGTATTCCATAGGCACTACAACTTCCACTCCATAGACAAGCCTAAAAGGTGTCTGTCCCATCAGTTTCTTGCATGTCGTCCTATAAGCCCAAAATACTGCAGGTACGTGCAGCTCCCAATCACTTCGCTACGCATTGCATACCTTGGTCAATGTGGTCTCCAGTACTTTGTTGAACACTTCTACTATCTCATTATCCTGTGGGTGATATGGTGTGCTCTTCTGATGATACACTTGAAACTCTTCCGTTAGCGCGTTGATTGTTTCGTTCAGGAAGTGTTTAATGTGATCACTCATTAAGATCTTCAGACATCCAAATCACACCAGTACATGTTCAAACAAAAAATTTTCAACAATTGTGGTCATGCAATCCTTCACTGGTTGTGCTTCTACCCAACGAGTCAGGTACTCTATCGCAATGATAATATACCTCGTGCCTGCTTTTCCTTGAGGTTTGATAGGTACTAAAAAATTTATTGCCCACTTTTTAAAAGGTTGCAATGTCATTTGTGGATTCAAAGGCATTTCGTCCCTCCGTGATGGCTTACCTTTTCTTTGACATACATCACATGCCTTGCAATGTGATTTTAAATCCTGAAGAAGGGTTGGCCATCAGAACCTGATGCATAGAATCTTCTGCGCAATTGCTCTTCCCGCATAATATCATTCCATGGTGACCCCATGAGTGCCCACGAGGATTTTTCTTCTCTCAAATTTAGGTACATACCTTTGCAGTATTTCATCACTCCCCATCTTGTATAGATGCCCAGCAATGATAGAGAAATCTGTTGCGCAATTCCAGTTGTTAGAAAATGAATTATATCTTCAAAATGTCCATCTACTATGTGCACAAAAAAGAGTTTTGCATCGGTAATCCTTCCTCTAGACTAGTAGATTCCTCCTCTGTCTCAATGTGAGATAGTTGATCTGGTCCCGCGTTCAATCGTCTAGTATTCACAACAACTTCAAAATCATATCCTTGGAACAATAAAAGCCATCTGCATATGTGCCCCCCCAACACAGGCTTATTGACAAAGTACTTCAATGTGGAATGATCTGTATACATACTAAAGTGTCCTCTTAGCAAGCAGTGTAAATACTTCCGGAGCACATACACCATAGTTAGTCCCTCGCGCTCAGTGGTGGAATAGTTCTTCTCTGCTTTAGATAATCTGCGACTCGTTAACATGATAGGGTGATCCAAGTCTTCTCCACCATCCTGTGTTAGTACTTCCCCCAGCGCTATATACGACGCATCAACATGGACATGAAACTCTTTTTTCCAGTTCGGGAAGACCAGAATCGGTGCAGTAACCATCTTTTATTTCAATAAATCTAGGCTTTTTTTACAATCATCGTTCCAGCAGAATGTGACATCCTCTTTCAACAGCTTTTCCATCAACACGGTGATTTGGGCATAGCCTTTTGATATAGCCTCTGCTTAACTAGCTTCACATCGAGTTTTAATGTGATCTTCATTACCTTTAAATCTCTGATTAGTCCCTTCAAATCCATAAACTTGGTCGAGAATAAGTCTTGATATTCATGGAGTAATTCAATGATCTTATCCACCGTCATGTCATCCCAATAGTCTCCAATCTTTGCAAATTTAGGTTCCATCTTCGTACCAATATTCACCTGCTTAGTCTTCATCGGCGCGGTTATGTTAGGGTTCTCAATCTATGGTCCCTGAACCTCACGGTGGCCTTCCGTCTCTGGAATTTTAATTTTCCATGGATCTTCATCTTCTTCTTTAGCAGTTACATTATAACATTCCAGCATGCAACTCAGCTGAGTAGCCCATTCAGGCTGAATTAATTCTACCGGCTCCTGTGTATCCTAAATATGGTTTCTTTTACCTCTTGTAGCGCTTCATCAATACTGTCCCATCCATCATCAAAACTAAAGGTCATCACAAACCCTTCTTATAGAACATCCCATTCACCTATCCCATGGTGGAGCTCTATTTCTATATACCAGTTCATTGGTATAACATCTAGGGTATGACAGAATAGGTGCACCCACTTAGATTGTGGCTTTTCTCCATAGGCTTGCGTCCACTTGGCCATATGCGCGCACGGATCATCCCACCCATTGTACTTATCTGTCAGTCACACTCTAGGCTTCCCAAATCGTGTGCGCATCATTCACCTACATTCGTGCTAGTTGTCAAAGCTCCCTTTGTGAATACCCCACCATCTCATGGGTGTAGCGCGCAGTACCTAGTCCAAGGCCTGGAATCATTGCTTTTTCGGCACCTCCTATCATGTGGAAAGAGTTATTTTTGCAGACAAAGCTAACCTCCCTAGGAGTCTAAGACTCTCTAGTGACAAACAAACCAAACAAGAGCAATCCTTCTCTAAACACACATTATTCTATGAGAGATCAAGTGTTTTCCGATCTTACCTTAGGTCCAACGCTTGTTGTAGCAGTCCAGCCTTGCTTATCCAGATGAGCTCCTCCTTCACTTTAAGACCTGCATACACTAACAAAGCAAATGATTACATAACACCTGAATATTTCACAAAACAAAGCATATTCATCA